>JAWLRI010000039.1:5310553-5323634 GCA_034781795.1 Crypturellus tataupa
GCTTTGCTAATGCATGTCCCAAAAGGGAAGAGAAAGAGAAGTTAATCTGAAAGGGCTAAATGTATCACGGCTGGCAGGGCCCATCAGCAACTTGAGGCAGAGCAATTGCTGAGGAATTGAAATTCTTAACAATTCTCCTTAATTTTGGTCTTAATATAGAGCTAAGCATGTGCTGAAGTGCCCGTCTGTAGCCCCAGGGCAGCAGAGAGGTTCCCTCGCCCGGAGGAAGGCACGTAGGCGGCAGCGGGGTTACGAGGCGCGCTGGAAGAAATGTTTCACGCCGGGAAAACATGAGGATCATTTAGCTCTTAGCGTGCTTTGGTGTACGCTGGAGTCGGCCAGGAAACCTTTATAGTTAACATAACGTTATTTTAGCGAGTATCAGGTGTCTGCAGGTTTTCTGATCTCTGCAGTAACTGAAATGCAGACTAAGGGCTGAGACTGAACGTGAGCCTTTTGCAGGCAGCTTCAAAGGCCTTGTTACATCTGCTCATCGGGGACACCCTACGGTGAGTGGACGTTGCACCCGCGACCGCAGAAAGCCCGGGGTCTGCCGCAGGTGCCGAGTCCTGGTTCGGTCCTTCCCCTAGGGGCGGCTCGAGGGAGGCGGATGAAGAGAAAATGCAGATCTCTGGTTCATTGGCCTCTTCCTGCTCCCTAAATCAATCAATCAATCAATCCCCTTTGCAGGCGGGTCTCTCCACTCACTCTTCTTAGTTGTCCTGCCCATACAGGACAGCGGGACTGCGCAGGCGGGGGCTGTGATGGGCTCCGGGCCGTATGGGCAAATCCATTTCTTTTTTTTTTTTTTTCTGGAATGAAAATGTAGGGCATTTTTTTCCTTTTAGATTTTTTTTTTTGTCCTTTATTCTAAATTCTTTGGAATAAATAGAGAATTTTTCTGCAAAGGTCACTTTAATATGAAATCAGCTGCTTTGGTTTTAATACTGGCTCCTCAGCAGCTAGTTGGTTTAGGCTGCGGTTGTAAGGTTAGCTGCTGAATGGGGGCTGATTTGCTTTCTTTGAGGTAGATATTCCTGCTTCCTTACTCCGGGAAATGCTGTTCCCAGAGCGGGAAGGCACATGGGCAGGTACCTCAGGGAACTTTTTCATTTTGTTTTTCCCCTTGGATTCTCTTGTAGATGGGAAAGCAGCTCCAGGCATCGCCACCTTGTGTTCCGTGCCGCTCCATCCTTCTCTCCCTGCGCACATCCCTCCTTCCGTGTCAGCCTTTCCTACACGTTTTCCTCGGTCACTCCATGTCTATGCTCCCTCCACTCCTTCCTCCACCAGCAGACAACCTGCTGCTCAGGCAAAAATAACCTTTTACCAGGTTTTACTTCTCCATTTGAAATAAGTAGCTCATATTTAGGATACAAGGGGACACGTTACATAGGAGAAACACAGCTCACTGCAGTGCAAGAAAGGGGTTTGGGGGCTTTGAGCCTCTTCTGCAATGCTGCAACTGCATCCGAGTCTTCTGCAAGGATTTGTATTCCCATGTTTTGCTGTTTGCTGGAGGAAATCTGCCCTGCCACTGCAGCAATACCTGGCAGGCCAGGGAGGATGAATTTTCCCAGTTAAAAAATGGAGGAATTCGGGTGCCGTTTCAGAGAGAGCAAACACAAACATCTCATCTTGAAAGTGAACCAAAGTGTCTGTGGCATTTGGAAGAAAATTAGAAATAGTCATGTTACTATAGTGATATTTGATAAGTAGTCATTAGCTCCAGGCAAACACTGAAAACTGTGTTTTCCATAGCTGTCTTCGGAGTTACAATAATCAGATAATATTATTTAGCACTTGCCTAGTGCTTTTGGAGCATCATCTCGGAGTACTTTTGCAAAGGTCAGGATGAGCGTTATTACAAGCAACGAATGGGAAAGAAATTTCATTAACAGCGGTGGGGTGCAGATGGCAATAGCTTCATGCATAAACCTGCGTCTCGGGATGGTGCTGACGAATAAAGCCCTGGAAGTGATTGACATTCCTATTTTCTATTACCCTTTCCTCGGGAAGGGGGTACACATAACGATCAGCTTCAGAACATTTCATGAACTGTCATCGCAGAAGCTATTGTTTTTCAATAACAAAGAAAAAGATGTCAGAAAAGCCTTTCAGACCTGCACGCAAGCTTCTAGAAACCCTGCAACTCTGTTCTCTCTCTGTGCACGTGAGTGTACATAGACAGAGACAGTAAGTCACTGGTTTGGAGGTTTTAGAAAAGTGGTCTTGCCAGGGCTGCTGCTGTTACCTAAGGGACTGAATGCTGTTTGCAGTAGTAACTTAAGAGGTGTCAGGTATTACACCAGAGGGTCTTGAAACGTGTGGTTGCTTGCAACAGTTTTGCTCAAAGTCTTTGTGCTTAAGGTTCAATGCGACAGGTACAGACATTCCAGCTTAGATTGCCCAAAGCATTTAGGTTTCCAAAACTCAGCTGTCCCAATCAGTGGCACCAGAGGCCTTGCTGGGGCAGGGATTTCCTCTTTGCCTTCGGGAAACAAACTCGGATAAATCACCCCTCGTGCTGCGTGTGATACAGCACTTTCCTTGCCCATGAGGTTTCCAGGCAATTGCTAGACATACTTTTTTGGAGCCCGTATTTCTAGTCTGACAGCAGTTATCTTCGATAAAACTGGTTTGCTGACTAGTTTAGTCCTGGGACAAGCCAAAAGACTCTGTTTTATCGGGAAAATCAGGAAATGGCTAAAAGAAAAGTTCTGGTGGCCGCAGCAGCATCAGAAACTGCATGAGACCTGCTCCTGCTCAGCCCCGCTCCTCTCGGGAGGTGGCAGCAGCAGCATTCCTGAGGCGGCCGCAGCGCTTCCCTTTACCTTAGCGGACATGAGGAGCAGGGCCACGGATTGGCAGGGAATCAACTCCCGCTTCCCCGGAAAATTCCTCCCTGCAACCAGGTGGAGTGTTATCCGCAGAAACACAGGCCTATAAATGTCCCTCAAGCAATGCCAGGACTGTTAGCAAAGGTGGAGGGCGGGAGTTTATGAAGCATCCACTGAAGTTGGAGTTAGCCGGGCATTACCTGAACATTTTACAGATAACCCAAAACAAGTGTTTCCTTCTGCCTTGGCTGAGCAAAGGCGTTTTTTCAAATGATGCCCCAGCAGGGCGGGATGGCTGCTTATCGCTGCTGCCGACCTGCCTGCAGATCCCCGTTCGGCAGCCGCGGCACCGGGCTGGAAGGGCTGGAGCCGGCGGGCTGCGCTCCGGCTCGGCGCTGAGCGGAGCTCCCGTTTTCCAGGGAGACGCTGGGCAGAGGAGGAAGCCGGGAGAAGGGAGGCAATAAGGCGGAAGAAGCAGGCGGGGGGTGGGTCCAAAGTCTCTTTTTCTGTTGTTTTGTTTTATGCATGTTCTGATGCTGTGGTCAGAGCATTCATGTGTAATGACCAACATCTATCATGTCTTATTTGTGCTCGACTCCTTCCCGCACGGGGAGAAGCAGGGGCAGAAGAGCGTGTTGTTTTCTCAAGGCATCTTCATTTGTCTTTCTGTAAATGCACGTGGGGCTGCGAGGCTGACGGGGTCCTGCCTCCCCAGGGAGCTCACCTCGTGGCTCTGGCTCCCTCCCCAGCCTGCACGGGCAAGACTGGCCTCTCCTCACAATATTCCTGTGCACCAAAGGGGCAGAGTCTGCCCCTCGGATGCCTCGAGTGTTTTACGCAGCTTGGACCCAGCTTGGAGAGCATTTTGCAGAACTCGATGCATTTAACTTCCTTCTCCAGGCTGGGGAAAGCCTGTGCATAGCTCCGAGGCAGGTTCACTGCATTTGCCACATCCTGGACCTGCTGAAGAGCGTGGCTGATTCGCATGGAGTTTCCCAAGGCTCGAGGACTTCACGCTCAGATGAAGCACGGGGCCTCGGGCCAGCCGGCAGGTGACGGCAGCAGGAGTAGCCAAGCTGTGCCCTCAGCCCCGCTCTCCTTGCCAGCTGGAATCCGGGTTTTGCTTCAGCCTGCCGGTTCTCATCTGTGCCCTCCTCGCGTCCGAGCGGGAGGCAGTACCCGTGGCAATGGGCACAGGCAAGCAACCTGTGTTGTTTACGTAGGGTTGCGCCTGAGTCCAGGCCAGCGACTGATTCTTCCTGATTGTGAGAGAAAGGTCTCTGTTACTAAAACTACAAATAAACAAATAGGAGAAGAGAATAACGCTGCATTTTTCCCCACTCGCTTCATGATTTCCCCTTGGAGGAGAAATGAGCATTGCTGCTCAGATGACAAGTTGTCTCAGATCCCTGGCCTGTCCTGCCATCCCTTTCTGCTGTCCTGAAGAGCTGCTCAGAGCCAAGACTGCTGCTCTTGGGGCTGCCGGGATTTTCTGGTCTGCCTTATATGTTTAACATATATTGTTGTTGTTATTTCCCTTTACCTGTTTCCATCCGCCTTCCTAGGAGACTGGCAAACCCCAAAGAGAAAAGAGGGGACGGGGCAAGTTTCGTCCCAGGCAGGAAAC
The DNA here is from genome assembly GCA_034781795.1 of Crypturellus tataupa. Lineage (NCBI taxonomy): Eukaryota > Metazoa > Chordata > Aves > Tinamiformes > Tinamidae > Crypturellus > Crypturellus tataupa. Next base: position 5,315,021 of record JAWLRI010000039.1, read on the forward strand.
CCTTAGATACGACAATATGAGATACACCTCAAACTGAAATATGAGAGGGGATAGAAACTGCAGATAAATTCCTTGCATTTCAGCATGAAGGGACCTGAACAGGGCCTAAGTTGCATATTTGTGTGCTTGGGACTCTGAATGGTAGAGCAGGAAAATAAGAGTGTGTGCCTGCAGGGATGAACGGCTCCTCCCTCTGCTCCTGAAAGAGGGGGCTCCTTGGTGACATCCGAGGTGGCAAATACGTGTGAAATACGTGTGTTTTCTGGAGTGATGGATTCTCTTCCCATCTAGAGCAGGCATGCCGAGGGCTAGACTTGTCACTGAGGTGGTTATATGTTAAGTAAAGAACTAGCATTTAAAAAGGCCACAACGTGGACAGGGATGGCAGTGGCCTGTAGGGCAGGAGGAGCAGGGGAGCCCACAGAAGCTCCTGTCTCCACAGAAGCTTCTGTCCTTGAGAGAGCATCATCCTGAGCAGCCTGCTGTAACTTCTGGATTAGACCTACTTTCAGCAAGGTATTAGACTTCCAGAGTCTGTGATTTTAAGAGTGAAAGATCATAAAGGAAATCAAGGCTGACTCCATAAAAAGTGCCTTTAATTTAGTAAAATGAGGCATTGCAGTTAGCTGCAGCCAACTGCAGGCTGCAGTTTCTCTTAGAGGAAACACAGCTGGAAAGGGGGAGCAGCAGCAGCTGCTGTGTACACTGCTCTTCAATACCATATCAATACAGCCCAGTAAGAAGAATCTCCAGATCATTTTTCCATATTCACCATTTTTGGTTCTGTTCTGAACAGAAGACCCTGCTCTTTCTGTAATCCACCATCTACAGACCAGGAGTTGCCTTTTTTTTCCTCACAAATTTTCATCCTTATGGCAAGGCACGTGCTAATTGCTCCCCACGGTCAGCGTTATTGATATTCGATTATTTGAAGGTATGTGGGTTGGAGGGGTGAGCCTCTAAGGGAACTGCTGAACGACAAGAGCTTACGGGCAAATTTAGCGACTACGAGAGATGAGAGACTGACAGCTTTATAGATCCGCGTGCTCTAGCAATGCTCTGAATCTCGGAGGGGGAGCATGTAGGACCATTGCTGTTCACTGCGGTTATTGATGACCTGAAAACAGGTTGAACGCTGAGAAGATAACAACTGTGGATAATAGCATTACCTTAGTTGTTCCAGTTTAGGTAGGGGATAAAATCTTTTGAAGGTTTTTTAAAAGAAACACAAAAGCATATAATTGCAAATGAAAAATGCATTAGCAAATGTAAGTAATTCAACTTTTAATAAACACATGGAATTATTCATACATTTTGCTAGGTTCTCAATTAATTGTAAACACTTGGCCATCTGTCAAAACCTCTGCTTACTTCACAGTGGTGATTCAAAAGGCATATGGATTGCTGGAAGAGCTGAAGAATTGAAAAATGCTTGGGATAGTATCTGAATAAAAGCTTTGCATTCACCTGGCATGCTGATGATCCCAACCCCAAATACATGGTAGAAGAAGCAAACGATTGACATTATGGTCGTGGAGATGAGATAGCCAGGGAATCTTTGGGGAAAAACACAATAAAAAGGGATAGGCTTACCATTAGACATGGATTCTATAGAGAAGGGTAACAATGTTCTAATGCTTCCAAATTCCTGTTTGTATAATGCAAGGGGAGGAGGACCACAACCAGTGAGTCAAATTATGAGTTAGCAACCTGACATTTTTAAGAGGAAGCCCGTATTGCACAAACACAGCTGAGCAAAGGAAGTCACTCAGCCATGAGCATAAAAGAAACAAGACATGTCCGAAAAAAAACCAAAAAGGATGTTTCCAGGCACCGTACGCCCATGTGCAATTATTAGGAAATGAACTGCTGAAACCTGAAGGTCATGGCCCCCATCATATGGACATCAGCATTAGACATTTGGCAGGATATTGGTCTCACTGTCCTCTTATTGGCTCTGAACAGGAATTATTGGCCTACCCACTTCAGATAAGAGCAAGCAGGGTTTTTTTTTTGTTTGTTTGTTTAGTTTTTTCATTCTTAGGCTAGATAGAAGCCTTAGAAATATAGCAAAATGTAGCTGTTATATATGGACCTTATATATGCACCTTGGAGTGCAGGACATGGAGGTTGTCTCCTCCGCACTTGTTCCCCACAAGCAGCTCCCAGAAGACAGATAGCTAAAGGTGATGAAATATCTTGATTTGACATGACTTTTGCTTTTGTGGCATAGTCGATCTAATTAAAAAAGAAAAAGAAAAGCAAAAAAGTGGAGTGGTGGGAGAAAAACTGTTCAGCATTTGTAACACAGAGGCAGCTAGTGCTGACACCACCTGTTTCCCTTTGGTGCCTGTTGCGTGGTGCTGGACCAAGTACACTCGGCAGCTCCAATGCACCACCACACAGCAGGTGGTTTCGACCAGAGCCTCCAACCTTTGCTGAGTTCAGATTCACTCTTTGTTCATGCAGCTTTACAGCTGCTCAGCGTGTTAGCCACGGAAATGAGCCTGCTGTCCATGCTGAGTGCTGGAGATTTTATCCTCCAAGTTTGCCTGGTGTGGGCAGGAAGTTGGTGCCCGTAGAAAGGACTGTGCTGACTTCAGCTTGTCACACCAGACCCAGTTCTGGGTATCTCCATCTAACTAGGTCTGAGAAGGGGGTTGGACCAAGGGACTGTGGGATGTTCCTTCCAACCTAACTATTTCTGTGACTCTATGAAAGTTTCACAAATCAGCCGCAATGACAGAACTTCAGTGGACACTTACTCTTGCTTGACTCAAATGCATGCCTGTAAAGACCAATTACTGCATCCATTTTGTCATTCTGTTCACTCTAGGGAAGACATTCCACTTCTCAAAAGTCAATTCTTCAAGTACATGCTCATAAACTGTGACTGTACTTTTCCCTCATCTTTCTTGTTGATTAAATTCCCAGAACCATTTCCAAGAGGTATTTTTTTTTTCCAGTTCTCTGGACAGTCTGATGACTCTCTGGCCAACTTCTGATTTATGAGCTTCCCTCCCAAAGTCTGAGCATGGGAACTGAACAACCTGTTCCAGTCACAGTGGCATCAATGCCACACATTTCTAAAAAAAAAAAATGTACATATATATATATAAATACACATATACTACTGGTACATTTCTAACATGTGCATAAACACATAAACAATGCTTTAGATATACTATTTGTATGTTTTTTCACTACTCTTCGGATTTTTTTCCGTTACTGCAGTTTTTATCTAAATAGAGGGATTATGGTTTGCTGGTGTTGCTTCTGCTTTCAGGCACTGTTCACATAGTTCTTTTAAATGACTCTCTCAGAATGATTTATTTCCTCTACTTTGTTTTCAATTTTGTGAACACTGTTCATTGCAAATAATATTTTGATTCCTCATTCTGTTTGCACAAAGCATATATAACAAAAACCACAATCATCTGTGTGATCACGTCCCTGTCATCACATAGATCCCATCTACGCCATTTCTGCAAGGCCAACGCATCATATGTTATTCCAAGTTTCTGGCTCTGTAGTCCAAATCCTAATTATCTGTCAAGATGAGGCATCATATAGAATTACTTTGTGTTGGATGGATGAATTTGACTTAAGAAATGAGCATGTATTGACAGTTTAGTACTGGTAGTATCATAGAGAATAAAAACCCTATCATGCAGTCCCCTGTGACTGTATGTTATTAGTAGCAGTGTAAGAAGATAATGTACCATCCATTCTCTTGCATATCTTTTTATGATCAGAAGCAAACACCGATTACTACCCTAACTCTTGGAACTTTTGGTATGTGAGAATCCAAGAGCGCGTGTTTCTGGGATAGGAAACCAGTGATATTTTATCCCTTCAGACCCTTTCGGTGCTCCAGCTTGCTGAACTCACCTGTGACTGGACCTAGCCAGCAGTTCCTGCACTCCGGCCACGCAAATGCTCCCACAAGCTTTTGGCAATATCAGCTAGGTGAAATGTGCGATCTTTAATGAGCAATTCTAATTCCTTTTGTTTATTAATCAGGTCGCTCCCTGATATTGCACCACAGGCAATTAAGGATATTTCTCTCTCCTCGTGTGCTTTGATGTCCTGATTAATTTTCTTCTCAAACTTCACTTTCGACACAGGATCCTCTTTTCATTTTTCCCTTTTCTGTTCAATGCCTCCTGATTTGTTTAGCTGGCCTGTCCCCCCAAAGACAAGTTCTCATTACACTGACATGGGCCCTGGCCAAGCCATGTAATCCCATAACCTGTAACATGGGGGTACCCAACTAGCCTTAAATGAGCTCACTTGGTATAGCAGCACACAACGGCTATGGCCCTAGAAGTGCAATTTGCAGAAGGAGACAGTCAGTCAGTCAGTCCTCTGAGACGTCTGTGCTGCCTGTTTTTCTACTCCTGTGACTCAAGCTAGTTTGATTTGTTTTTTTAATTCATTTTTATTTTTATTTTTGATATTAGTTCTAAAAACTAGTGCTGATGCTGCCATACTTCAATGCAGTATGATCTGCCCATGGCTGTGCTCAGCCCCTCGCATCTCTGCGGCAGGAGATAGGTAGCGCACCAGCTGGAGGCTGCTTGTCCTTTGCAGGATGTTCTCTCCAGCCTTCGTAGAGGAGAAATCTGGTATCTAAAGCTCCTTTGATTGACAAACTTGTTTGAACCATTATATTCCTGAATAGGAGGTGCATCTAAACCATTATTTGAAATCTTTGTTTAACCAAACACTGCCAAAAACACTGTTCTTCCTTGCATCCAAATTGCTTCTCAGAAAGTCTGCTGCTTTAAAACAGTCAAACAATAATATTAATAAAAATAATAATGAAAAGTTCAGTCACAACCGAGTCAAAAATCAACTGGATTAAAAATTTCACTGTTACAATTTCTGGATAAATTTTCTCTGTATGACTTATCTGCATGACTTACTATCTAAAACTGGCCAGTGGCTGCTTTCAGGGGGAAATATAATGGGTCAGATACTATCACTGAACTACCATAGAGGGAAATTTTAAGCTCTGCATGAAATTCAGTAACCTTGACAGGACACTATACCTCAAAATATTTTGAAAGGTTTTCCAAAGGAGGTACTAATACAAGCATGAATTGTAGTTGATAAGTCTTTAATGTCCTTGTCTATGACACTAACAAATAATGGCAGCTATGAAAGATATTTTTATGATATAGACAGCAAGATAGAAGTCGTTAGCTAATTTCATGTTGCCATAAATGTCGTTGTGCGATTTCCAATTTACATAAGTTTATTATTCTATTATAACATAAAATTAATAATCAGATAAAACAGAAAAGGTTTGATAATAAGTATGTATTTGATGGGATAAGAATAAATTTTTAAGGAGAGGAAAGACATTGTAAAGATGTTTATGAAAGAATGTAACATAGTTAAGGATTAAAATCAGTTGAGTTAATCATTAATAATGTAATAGAGCCACAGGATAATAAAAAAAGCGAGGAGAAGGTAAATAAATAGCAGCCAGGATTTAAAGTCGCAGTTGCACCTTTGTGTTGCAAAAGCATGGTAGCAATGATGTGGAACAAGACTGTCCAGGCTTACTAGTTCTGAGGATCCACCTCTCATAAAAATTTTAATAACCCTTATAGCTCTCGGCTTTGCAGAGATAAAGAACCAGGCAGTAAAATTACAACTGGAGTCTTGTAGAGTAAAGGCTAAAAACGCAAAGGAGCATCTGGACTAAGATGAATTAGAAGAAAAATACACGTGCTCACTGCAGAATTAATCAGAAGACACTGCGAAAACTTTGGCTTTCATTATGTATTAATTAGGGCAAGGTTGTCAGATTTTGGTTTATATCACTCATGTTCTCAAACCTGATCTCTGCCAGGTCCCCCTATGAGTTACAGGGGTGTTGCTATTAAACCTGCAGTGCTATTTTAGTACTCTAAACCAGGGTCTGCCTCCATTAGGATTCTATTAAAATTGTCCCTGAAGTACTTGTGCTCTTGAAAACATAAGTTCTTCAGGATCATTTCTTAGCTCTTTCCTTCATGATATATGTATATTCATAGCTTTAATTCATATCTCTAATTCGGAAATAAGAAGCTTGAAAATCAGTCACAGCAGTGAGGGCAGTGATCAGAAGACAGAAGACTTTTCTTATGAGAGAGAGTAAAAGACAAGCATCCCTTCAACAGTGTGGAGGTAATATAGGAAAACATTAAAACAGAAAATGGAAAAAGAAAGAACCAGAAGAATGGAAGAAAGAAAGAAGCAGGAACTTGGGTGAGCTTCAGGAAAAGCAAAGCAGCTGATGAAGATGATGAGAGATCTCCACCTGAAAAGCAGGCGGGAACTTTCAAATGCTTGGGGAGAAGTTGAGCCTGCCATGGGCATGTCTGTCAGTGGAGAAGCGCAAGAACAGAGGAATAAAGCTGCTGTTGGGATGAGAACACGGTATGTGTTCAAATTCAAATGAGAACCCTGCTGGCAAAGAGCGAGTCTCAGTGGGAACCTGGAAAGGACTGCCAGGAGGTAAACTCTTGGAGCTGATATCAATTCATTGTCCTTCTAAGAGGCTCCGACCTTTTATTTATTTATTTATTTTCAGTCCTGCAGCTTTCAGCATCCTGGAATTATACCTACTGCTCTCCGTATAATGACATTGCATAAAATCCATTTTTTACCCCGTTTAGTCTCTCACTGAGAAAAAGCAGGTGGCATGGAACACAGAGCGGTTGTACAAAGTGCCCTTTCTATATATCGAGCAGCGCTGAAGTCACTTCTTTTGCTGAGTGTGACCCTGTTCTCACTGAAGGCAGTGGGTGCTGCTGAGCAAAGGTACATTGATGAGATCAGCCCTTTTTCTTGCGGGGCGCTGCCCCGTTAGGGTCCACACCTCAAATAGCATCTTTCTGCTAACAAACAAGCAGGGATGGATGGGAGCAAGCTGCTTCCCTGGCTGTTTCCTGCAGCACTATTTTATACCCACCGTCTGCCCACCCATCTGTTCAATCCCTGTTACAAAAACTGAAAACATTCCTGCTTTTCAAAGGGGAAAAAAAAAGCCTCAAGAGAGGAATAGGTACTGTGACATTTCCATGAAATGACTGTCGTGCTCTTCCCAATTAAGAGAGATGAAATTATGAAGATTTTTATTTGTCTAAGCATACAGTCTTTTTATAGCACTTTGCGAAAGGGGCTCATTTTGTCAAGAATTTATAGCTAAATCAGCGATCAACTCTGATGCCACTAAATCTGGACTTCCACACCAGTCTTAGTGAAGTGAAACTACAGGCTGATGCTTCTGGGATTCTTTGCCAGGAGGGTCAATCGCAGAACTCAGCCCCGAGTTTGCAAAGCAGCAGCAAATGTCAGCGAGCTGTGGTTATCCTGACAAGATCTTCCCCGCTGAACTCCTTTCGGTGGCACATTTCATCACTAAGTAGACCTGGCCCTCTGGCATCTGTCTTTAGCCATAGGTCAATGCCTGGAGCTAATGACCTGACAAAGCTGACTCTAGGCTCCTCTGTGTGAGTAAAACTAAATGTTGTTACCTCAGGGATGACAGGTTAGGCTTCTTTTGACTCATGAGAAGAAGTGGAAGCAAAGCTGGGATGGGAAGATGAGGGAGGGTTGCACTCCTGTGGAGCTGCGAGAGGTGGGCTGCCATCACCCCATGTCAGCTCCTGTTCCTGCCCCTGACTTGACTCCCAGGCTGGGTACAGGTAAGTCAGAAAAGGGAGCCAAAGGGCTTGCTGTCCCTTAATGACGTCCACTTCATTATCAGGGGCTGCTTCCTCATAAGACCAGGCCTACTCCTTGCGATGACCAAGACCAGCATCTCAGAAAGGTGTCCTTAGAAAAGTCAGTAGATATTGGCAAGGTTCATCTCTTCTGCAAAAAGTTCAAATGATAAAAAGAAACACTTTCAGGGAGGAAAGCAGCAGAGACATTCAGCAGATGATGGATAGGAGGCCTCTTTGGAGGCTCCTCGCAACGATGAGGTAACACTACTTGGAGCAGCGCCACAGTTCAGAGAGGATTATTGAGTCCGCAAAGACTCAGAGGTGCTCCTGGAGCGAGGAATGAATTCCCTTGATTTTAGATACTATCAGGATGAACACATTTTGATAAGCTGGACTCATAACTCACTGTCTTTGGAAATAATATTTAGTACAACTCCAAAATAAAAAGTATAGCAAAAACAAACTCTGACTTGGCTTAGGGTAACAGCTCATTCTGTTTTATGACCCCTAAATCTGACTTAAATCAGTTTGTTCATCGACAGTCCAGAAAGGAAAAGCCCAGGTAGAGCGGCAGCACTGCCGTATAAGGGGGACACTGCTGCAGGTGACCACCTCTGCCCGCATGTGGATGGAGGTGGATGTGTCCATCTGGAAATGGCTTCAATCAAAAGTTTCAGGGTGCGTTTACCTTAATATAAGAAGCCAGATTCAAGTGATATCTAGCATATTCAGCATCTTTACAGAAAGATTTTAATTACAGAAAAAAACTACTCTGAAACATCCTAAAAGAGATATTAGTCTCAGGTGGGTATTGACTGCTAGTCACAGTTGCATATTTCCATAAAATGGGAAAAAAAAAAAAAAAAAAAAAGGTTTTATTCCTCAGGCCT
>JAWLRI010000039.1:5323734-5378497 GCA_034781795.1 Crypturellus tataupa
ATTCACTGGAGCTTGAGATTGCTTTTGCATCCTGTTCTACAAGAAGAAGATACTGGGCAGGACTGAAAAAGACTGCTATCAGTTCTGCATTTCAAGCTCTAATTCAGGAAAGGTCTAGACTGTCTTTTCTGAAGTTTTCTACTCCTACAAGAATTCCTTCTGCACCTACAGTATGTCTCATTGCTCTAATAGCCTAAGATCAAGTTCTCAAATACAACACATATTTCCATGATGGTGGAGAGAAAAAGGCTTTTTACATTCTCACATCACCTTGAGAAATACCACTTATAGCCAAGCAAAATGACACAGTGTCTTCTTCTAACTAATCTATAATTTTAAAGAGCTACAAAACAAGGAGTATGTTATTCCCATGATCTTGGCAGAATTAGAAATGGACTTTTTTAGGTTCTCTCTGACCCAATCCCTCCCTACCCAGGGCAAGTCTTCCTCTTTCCAGGCTTCTGCTCTTGTCCCTAGTGTCTGCGACTCTAAAGGGCTGCCCGTGGTAAACACCGAAGCAAAAAAGGCATTCAGCAACTCTGCTTTTTCCATGTTTTCATCCTGTTCACCAGTGGACCCACGTTTTTCCCTGATCTTCCTTTTGCTATTAATATATTTGGAGAAGATATTTTTTTTTTATTTTTAACATCCTTGGCCAAATTGTTTTCCAAGTGTGTCTTAGCTTTCCTTGTCGCATCTCTGCATTCCCTGACAACATTCCTGTATTTCTCCCAGGAGGCTTGTCCTTTTTTCCACATTCCCTAAACCACATTCTTCTGCTTGAGTATTGCTACAAGCTCCTTGCTCATCCACACAGGTCTCCTGCCCCCTTTCACTGACCTCTTACACACAGGGATGCACTGTTGCTGGGCATGGAGGAAGGGTTGCTAGAAAACTAACCAGCTCTCTTGGGCCCTCCTTCCTTCCAGCGCCCTAGCTCATGGGATTCTTTCGAGGAGGTCTCTGAAGAGGCTCAAGTTGGCCCTCCTGAAGTCCATGGTTGTAAGGCTACTTAAAGCCCTGCATCCTCCTCGTCAGATCCTGAACTCCACCAACTCATGTTCACTGCAGCCAAGGCTACCCGCCACCTTCACATCTGCTACAAGTCCTTCTCTATTTGTTAGTACGAGGTCCAGCAGCCGACCTCTCCTCGTCAGCTCCTCCACAACTCGTGTCAAAAAGTTATCATGAGTGCTCTGCAGGAACCTCCAGGACTGATTGTGCCTGGTTGTGTTGTCCTTCCAGTTGATGTCTGGGTAGTTGAAGTCCCCCATGAGAACTAGGGCCTGTGACCATGAGGCAACATCCAGCTGCCTGTAGAAGGCCTCATCAACTTCCTCATCCTGGTCAGGTGGCCTGTAGCAGACACTCACCACAGTGTCTCCCACATTTGCCTGCCCTTTAGCCTTTTCCCTCAAGCTCTTGACTCACTCATCATCCACTCCCAGGTTGAGCTCCATGCATTCCAGTTGCTCTCTCACATAAAGAGCAAATCCACCACCTCGCCTTCCCAGCCTGTCCTTCCTGAAGAGCACATAGCCTTCCATGACACCGCTCCAGTTCTACGAGCTATCCCATCATGTCTCTGTGATTCCAATGAGATCATGATGCTGGGACCACACACAGATCTCCAGTTCGTCCTGCATATTTCCCATGCTTCGCACATTGGTGTACAGGCATTTCAGGGAAGTAACTGAGCTGAAAGGTTTCCCAGGGTGGGTGAAAGAGGAGCCTTTATAATCAGATCCCACACTTCCCCACAACCATATTCCCAATGGATGCCATCTGATTTTGGCTGTGTGGTACCAATTGCCCTGTCTGTGTGACACTCCCCTTCTCCCTTCTTGCTTAGTTTAAAGCCCTCCTAACCAGATCGGCCAGCCTTTTGGCAAAGAGACATGTGCCCCTCTTGCTGAGGTGGTTCCCATTGTTCCCCACTAGCTGGTGGTTATCAAACAGGGTCCTACGGTCATAGAAGGCAAAACCCTGTTGCCAAGACCAGCGAGGCAGCCAGTTGTTAATCTGCCATATCCGCCTTCTCCTCCTTGAGTTCATTCCCCACATTGGTAGAAGAGAACATAACCTGGCTCCCATAGCTTTGATGGCCATGCCTAGGGCTTTGAAATCTTGCTTGATGTCCCCCAGTTTCTACATGGCATCACTAGTGCCCACGTGAAACAGTACCAGGGGATAATAGTCAGACTCCTGGAGAAGCCTTGGGAGCCTCTCTGTAACATCCCTTATTCGAGCTCCTGGCAAGCAACAGACCTCTCTGGATAAGGGGTTAGGTCTATAGACCACTGCCACCGTGCCCTGCAGCAGGGAGTCACCCACAACGATCACTGGCCGCTTCTTCTGGGTGCTCCTTTTCTCGTTGGGGGGGAGCAGCTTCAGGGAGTGGGCCTGACTGCCCCTCTGTAGACAGCCCCCTAGATGGGCCTTGGTTCATGACCCTGATTCCCAAGTTGCAGGGCCTCGTACCTGTTGGACGTGGTCACTGGTGGAGGTGAGGTGGGTTGTGGAGGGGTTCTCCTGCCACCTCGAATAGGGACCTGTTTCCATTGTTGGTTGTCCCTTAATACTGCTAATTCTGCCCCCTCTGTCCTATGGCAAGAGGGTACTGGATCTACACACTGAATTGGGGGGTTCTCTGGGTGGCCTTCCTGGGAAGACTGCAAAATGCAGCTCCACCAGTCTATTTCTCTTTTACATTCCCGGGTGGCCCTCAGCCTTTCCACCTCCTCCTTTAGCTCCACCACCAGGCTGAGCAGGTCATCCTCCTGCTCACACTTAAGGCAGGCGATGTTTTTGCTACCCCCCAAAAACACGGAGCGGCTCAGACATTCTGCACAGCCAGAAACGTGGGCTGCCACATGTTTCTGTGGCAGTTCAATCTGTTCAGTCTGTGTCGCCACAGTCTTTGTGGTGGGGGCTCTCTGCCGAGTGGAGACCATGGCTTCGCCTGATCTCCCGCTGGTGGAAGAGCCTGTGGAGAGAATTCTCTTCCACACACGGGAGGAGACTCCCTGCCCCCTCCCAGCGCTAACGGCCGCGCTGAGGCGCTAACGGCCGCGCTAACGGCCGCGCTACGCCCCGCCTGACGCGCCACGTGATCCTGGTCGCTGGGGGCACCTTTTGAATTCCCGCCTGCGCTGCCGGCTCCGCCCCCGCTGAGGCAGAGCTGCCTCTGCCCGGGGCTCGGCCCTGCCCGCACGGGGGTTGGCGCCGGGGCTGCCTCGCGCTCCCTGCGCTTTCTCGTTCCGCGGTTTTTGCCGCAGTTGTTCGCCTCTGGGCAAGGTGCTCCGGCATGAGCGTCCGCTCCAGAGCCCTTCCCCTCGAGATCTGAACACACAGGAGGGTGTAACCTAGGAACATCGGTCATTTTATTTAGAAAACATAAGAAAATACCTGGAAAGGGAGACGACGACAGGGAAAAAAAAAAAAAAAAAAAAAAAGGTGTTTGCTGGAGTGGACTGGCATTGGGCTTCCTCTTCTCCTGTCTTTATAAAGCCAGGATTGCTAAGCATCTTGGCTTTTTTCCATGCCTTCACTAATACCAGCTAATTTCACTGAAATTGAGGTTTGTGAAAGAGTCCCTTAAAGCGTTCCTGCACCTGCTGACGGTTTCAACTCTTACTTGAGGAAAAGGAGTCATAGGTTATTCATGGATATGAATTTTAGCTGAATTTACTGAATGTGGATTCAGATTCTAATAAAAACTAATCCACTTTTAAGCAGGAGATTCAAATCAAACAGCTTTCCCACTGTTGACAATGTTTTCTGCACTGCTCCAGTGAAGGAAAGACTTACCGGCAACCAACGTGCTGCAGCAAAGACTTAAGGTTTTTTCCACTAGACTTGGTTCCATTTACAAAAATAAATATTAAATACAGCAAATCCATTACTATTACTATCCATCACTGTTATTTTGTGGCTTTTGTAGACTGTAAGCTGACTATGGCAGAGCTCTGCTCCAGAGGGCTGCTAGAGGAGGAGAACTTGCAAAGTGCAGTGTTGGATGTTGGGAACTGTAGTCTGTGCACAGGGCAGCTCCAGGGTATTCAGAAAGGTCTGTTTTCTGAGGATAGTTGTAATGTTTTTGACAGTTCTGGCTTTCAGTCTGCCAAATGCTGCAGTCTTCTGAGGTTTAGTTGAAAGGGAAGCTTATTCCACAATTGGAACTAAAATCAGTTTAGTGAGGGAAGTGAAATAGTTAATTGTTTCCAAAATGATGTGAGGGCTTTTTATTTCTGTAACTTAAGCATCCAGGATGCAAAATGAGTTGGGGTGAAGTGGCACTGTTCTATTTTCAAACTCATCCTAAAGAGATTACGGGATACACAGTTCACACAAATGTATTGCTTCACAAATCACACATCCAGCGTCTCCCGCAGCCGGTGCAGCCCGTATCCGTGTGCAGGCCCCGGGGCCGGGCGCCTCCGCAGGCCCGGCCGCGCAGAGCCGGCCTCGGGGCTGCGTCACGGGCTCGACGAGGGCTCCCGCGCTGCGCCTGGCGCCGTAATCGCCGCTGTCGGCTCTGCGAGACTGCAGCTACCACCCATCTCCAGGAGATATAAATACATGTGCAGGAGGTGCTGAAGAGAGTCTTGACGCGTACAGAGGGAAAAAAATAACTGGAAATGCTTAAGGAAAGGTGTGTTTTAAGACAGAAGCTCCCAACTCCCACGGCAAATAACAGGTTTTCAAGAGGGCTTTCTTTTCTCCTGTGTTGTCAGGCACTTTGTTAGATAATTGTCATGTTCCAGCCAAAGGATAATGCTCCAGTGCTTTTGAAGATTGTGTGGTGCTTGTTAGGGCAGGGAATTTGTCCGTCTTACAGCGGATATGGACAAAATCGCTGGAAACTTTGAGCGTGCTCAGAGCTTTACAGCTGTGCATACTACTGGGCCTTTGAAAACAGTTTCCCTGGTGAAGTGTCTGTTTTCTTGCATCTAGCACAAGTGGACCTACTAGAGATTTATTTTCTTCTGGAAGAGAAGGGTGTGTTAATTCTTTTTGTTATACTTGTTAAGATGGGCTTTCTCTATTAGAATACAGGGAAGGGAAGAAGCAATGCAATAGTTTTCTCCTGGACCTGGGAGTAATAATAGTAAAGACCCAGAATGTTTTCAATTCTCACTGGTCTATTAACCGTGATAGAGCTGCACACTCTACCTTTTTTCCTCAGGCACACCAAATGGTTTTATGAGAGGCATGTAGAGTGGAGGAAGACATGCTATATGGGATATTTGCCAAGTTATGGCATGAAATTTGAGAACAAAAGGAAAAAGCTGCAGCTCTTTGCAACAATCTCCTAATAGCTCCATGGAGAGGATCATTCCAGTTTCCCCTGTAAGAGCATTTTAGTCAAATGTGCCAAATGCTAAAGTAAATCTCTACCTAGCTGCCAAGAAGTTTGTTTAAATGCAGCTGATGCTGAGTTTGCTCATCAGAACAATTTAAAAAATTACCAAGTGAGGAAGATTTCTCACCCTTTGCAAGTGGGACACAGACTGGTACAGTAGGTCACTGCCCTGACAAGATGCTGAGGGCACCAGCTGCACCCAGTCGATTCCTAAAGGTAGGTTAAGGCAGAGTTTCCTTCACTGCGACAAAGCACTGGAACCAGACTCTGGATTTAGCTGGTCATAATAAAATTTAGCCTTTTGTGCTCTTGACTCGAGGTCAGATCCTGGTCTCATGCTATGCATGCTATGGTAACGGTCCCTTACTTGGCTATATAAGGTCATCTGAGAACTCCTTTTATGAAATGACACACAGTAGGTCACAGTCAATGGCTTCTTAACGTGGTTTGTAGACTAAAGAGCTAAGGATTTAGTAGGGCAAAGGGATCTAAACTCCATCTCTGAGTATATCTTTTAAAAAATGGAAGGTATTTGCTTCATCCTAATGTGGAAAACCAGACAAAGTAGCTTCCTTCCAGTGATGAGTCTTAAAAGTTTTGATATCTAGTCAGGCTTGTTTCCTTTTATAGAAACAGATTTTTCTGGAGAGCAATTCATCTCCTCCGTAGAAAGACATCTAAGGTAGGTCAAGTGAGTTGCTCTTTGGAGGCATCTATTTTTCTTTTCTGGTGAAAAGAGGTCCTTGAGATCAGTCAGACAGGTGTCTGGAAGTTAAACATCCAAACTGGGATATTGAATCTCAACGAAAACAAGGAGCCAGGGACAGCTCTGTGGCAGGGAAGCTTGACAGACCTCACATGGAAATGGACCCCAACTAGTGTAAATACAAGTAATATTTATTTTACATTATTTCTTGGCATGCTAGTCACTCCTTAATTTGAGACTCCAGTCTCTCTGGTTTGGCTCTTTTCTCTTCATGTTCTCTGCTGACCTTTCCTTCACCATCTAATTAATTCCTTTTATTTTATTTTTGTTTTGAAACCTTTTTGAGGTTTCTCCTTCCCTTCTGGCCCTTTGGAAGTCTCTCCCCACGCAGAAGCAGGAAGCCCACGGGTGTCTCTAAGGCAGGGCTGTGGGTGCTCACGGCTTATCCCATGCTGAGGAGCACCCAGGAATCGTGACCGTAGGGAGGAAGGGCTGCCGTGGGCAGTGCTCTGTGCTGGCCTTTCCCAGCCCTTCTCTGAGCCTGTCTTTGTGTCCCACTTTCCTCTGAAAGGCAACCAGACCTTCTTGCTGCTCCTATAGCTAGGGCTGGCTGACTGGGAAACTGACAAAGACAAATCAGAGCCGCTGTGATCCAAGAAGCCGAAGTTATTCCCCAGGGCTGGTGCAGACACTTCCTCAGGCCAGCGGCTCAGTTATTAAGGCATTGCTCAGGGGCAGGTATTTCACTTTTGTTTTAGCTGCTTCCTTGGTAGAATTTGAAGTAGTGAAGCCTGTTTGTAGTTTCGGCAGCGGGTGGATTTGGGAGCCGCTGTACCTGTGGGAATGGCCTTTCCATTTGCACGGCAGGTTCTGCACATTCGCAGCGTGGACTCTGGGATCATCTTCCTCAAGGTCAGCTCTCCTGTTTTTAAAGCAGTCCCTTTTAATATAGTGAGTGACTAATGATATTCTAATTGATATTCCTTGACTTCATCCATCCATCATTCCTAGCAGTGTCCTGCTTTGAGGACAGACCAGAACACAGGATTCTCCCCACAGAACTGTGGAAGAAAAGTGCGTGAGAGAGAAAAGGCCTTATCGTGTTCCCTGTAATACATTTTTGAAGAAGTGTTCTGTATAAGTCCTTGGAGAGATTAAACGGATGACAGTTGTATTAAATTTTAATTGATGCGGCCTCCTAAGAGATAATACAGCCTTTCGAGAGCTAGGTCCTTCTGTTGTGTAAATTGCCATAACTTCATTGACTGCCACTCAGCTCAGCAAGTAGCTCGATAAACTCACACAACCTGAGGACTAGGTCCATGAGGTCTCACCGAATCTTCATACTACAATGTAACTGGATTCTGCTGTATTTAAGGCTGGTGTGGTGGAGCCGTAAGAAGTCATTTGCTGTAGGAAGAGTGACCTTTCTTAATTTTTAGCTTTTGAATTCTCTTTTACTACCTAGTTCATTAGTTTTTCTTCATTCTTTTTTTTTTTTTTTTTTTGTCACTGTGTTCATGAATTTTACTTACTAATAAAAGTAGCTTTGGAAGATACTAAGAAAGAGGGAAGTGCCTTACGCATAACAGTTTTATTATTTGCTACAAATGTCTCTTACTGCTTATTTGTTCTGTTTAACTCTTGCAACTTCAGTTATGTCAGACCCCTCTATTCTGAAGGGCTACCTCATAAAAGAGAGTCCCTGAAGGAAGGAACCTAAAACTGTTGCAAGAAGCAGCGGCAGCTGAGGGAAACAAAACAATGAATAGGACAGGAAAAGGTCTAGTTAGGCATAAAAAAAAACAAGCTCTAATTTCTATGTGCACGATTCCTAAGTGTATTAAACTGATCAGCAGCAATGATAGCACCTCTGTTATTTATTCTTCCAGTACAGCTGGGCTGTAGAGAGTTTAGATTTCAGAGCACTGCATACTAATTGTGTTTTTTATACACTTGCCTTTTTTTTATCCTGGCTTTGGAATTCTTCATCACTGACTTTGCATTAATTGAGAGCTTTTTGCTGAAGGAGAGTCACTGGCCTGGGAAACAGGACTGAAAAGATCAGTCTGTGTCATAGGACCAGGAAGCCAAGGAAAACTGCTTGGATAGCAATCTGTAGGGAAAAGATCTCCTCTGTTTGTCGGGATGAGTGGGTTTTCCACTTCTCGCTTTGGAATGTGCCAGGGGGTTGATCAACAGCCAGTTTATAACCTTGATAATCTCCAAGACCACTCTTATGGCCAACATCTCACTAGTCCGTAGCTGCTTCTTGTGCTGTGAGGCACCCAGCGTACCGTGTTTTTACTGAGTGAAGTAACATAGCTTTAAAAATAGTGATAATTAAGAGATGAGTAGGAAACCACATTTGCTACATTATTATTTTTTTTTTAAAAAAAAGGTTACCAGGGCAGAATTAGAAAGGACATAATTAACCTCAACTTAACATTCAGGAGCATTTGTCTGGGATCTCTTCTCATTTTCAGTTATAGCACCTGCGATTTCATTATTTATTACAACTGCAAACATATTTGACAGAATCATCCTTCCCGCTGTCCATCTTCCTCATCATTAACCTCACAGACTTCTACTCTGCGTATTTCTAAGAGCAAAATTATTGAGGTCCTCAGCTTAAGAGATTACTATCCATTCCAGCCATGTTCTGAGAGAAACAAGACACTAAGCAAGTGTAAGACTGAGATCACAACTTGTGTACTTGGAGAAGCAGAGAGCTGTTTAAAAAAGTGTAATACCAGTATATGAGAGCAACTAAGGTCCAAATCGATTTAGGCTGACAAAGAAGCAGGAGTGAACTAACTTTTTATTAACTGTGTCCCCATGATTATGCATCTCAGTCAGGAATGGCAAAGAGCATGGGTGTCTCAAACTCGGGCTATACTCTCTATTATTTTCAAAAGTTCATGCTGTCTTTCTTCCTTATAATGATTCCCCAGTTCATGTGGCAGATAGATCAGGTTTTATTATCAACTCATCCAAAGTGGAACTGTGTTTCAAAGGACAACATATTGGCAATAAATTAGCTTTTTTAGATCAAAGAAATGACTTTGCTCTGTATCTCTTTTACATTATTATAGGGTTTAATGTGCTTGTAAATAAATGCCTATGCCTCTTGTCAATATCTTTGGTTGCAGGTGGCTTTTTATGGAATTTGTATTTATCAAATACAAATCACAAATACAGACTCAAGAGTGGAAAAGAATGCTTCTTTGCTAAAGCTTTAGCATCTCAGTTCATAGTTTTGACAGCAGGAGAGGCACCACTGCAAGAAAATGTGGAAAAGACACAATTACGCCTAGAGAAAAGCAGAAACACCCAGAAACATATCCTTATAATAGGATTTACTGCAAAACCATGTTTTTCTTGCCTTTGCAAGCTAATATTTATCTGATGCTGCAGAACTCAGTATTCATGAATTTCCAGCTTGAACACACCCTAGGACTAAACAGATTCCTTCCTGAGCTGCTGCAGCGCAAGGTTTGCCTCCTTCTCTGCTGTTTCTCAGGAATGTAAGGTCAAACACACTTCTTCACTAAAATTAATTGTGCTCCTTCAAGGTATGTGAACACAAGATATTTTCGTTTCTACAAAGTTAGCATGACTCTGCAGTTATATATTCAAGCATTTAAAAACATCTTTTTTCTTCTCTTTAGCAATAGACTAGAATTCCATTTGCTTCAGTTGCTTTCAGTATCTCTCCTTTTCTTTCGGGTTTGTTGGATATATTCCTGAACATACGTCTAAAGAGAATTATCTCCAGATTTCTATATAATAAATATGTTTTGGGATATTATAACCTAGAAAAGAACTACTAGCAAAACTCTATGCAGATATAAAATCCAATAGCCAGATCTTGAGTTTCTTTATGATTTATGACACATTTTTCTTTTAAAAAAAAGGAAGACTTCCTGCCTTATTTTTGCAGTTCATCACTGTCTCCACACTGGGGTTAGGTCTACTGGCCTCCAGGAGTGGGTACGAAGCTATATGAAAAAACAAAGAGGAGGAAAGTTTAGCTGCTAAGAGACATGGTAAAGTATGCTAGGGAAAGTATACTGTGCTAGTATCTATGCTAGCATAGCTCTGATATTTCCCCGAACATAGAATATGTTGAAATTTCTGAAGTAAGACCATTTCCATGTTCAATCTCAACTGCAAAACAGGTGGAAAAGTCTTTTCTATTTTATATATTCTTGCAGAGTCTAAAATACCCCTAGGAGGATCAAATCCCTACTTGAGAAGTAATCCGCTGAGATACCTTTTTTTAATATTAGAACTAATTCAAATGTGCCAAAGCTGTGTGGATATAAGTGCTATAAATTCATGCTTTAATGGTAACTGTGGGCATTAGTGTGCTCTATCATTTGGGTGCAACAGTAGGATTCTAATAGAAAGGAACTGCTAATAAGTGATATTAGGAAGAATGGGGAACAGGATCCTTTTGGCAGGCTTTAGTAGTAATAAATCAACCCCTGAAAAGTTCTGTGCTAATTCCTTCCTTCACTCAGTGTACACAAACACAGACTCATGGGTGACAGAAGTTATGTTGTTCCTGTCCGTTTCGAAATGTAGAACGAGCTGTCTGTGAAACCTCCTGTGAAGCAATTCCCTTTCTGTTGAGATACAACAGAGGGGAAATTCTGAAATTGCTCCCAAGAGTTTGCGTAGTGCCTGTTCTTTGGGTGCTTACGCGTTTGGTCACACATACACTCAAAAATGCCCTGGGCTGCATGTTAAGGTCTAGTGAGTGATGAGCTGCACTAGTTCTGCTCCCAAAATGTGCAGGCAGACACTTGATGGTTTGATCAATGAGCTAAAGAAGGTCACTTATTCCTATCAAGAGATAAACATCATTTGGCAAAACTAGTGCAAATCTCATCTTAGTAAGATTTTTCTGCTATTTCTGTATTCTAGCCTTTTATCAACCCATCACAGCATAAAAATAATGTGGCTGGTCTTTCAAGCTTTGTTATTTAGGGAGGGTTTAGAGAGGAGAGGAAATTAGGAACTGGCCTCCTTTTTTGGAGACTGATCAAGCCTGGACTTATTTACCTCTTTGAGAGCATTTTGTCTCAGTTTCTAGGAGATTACTTTAGTCAATCAGTGAAACAAAAGAGAAGGGGATTTTGATATTTTTCCCTGACCTTCAAAAAACAGATGGTTTCTGCAAGGCTTTAGACTACACAGTTTTTCACAAGAAGCTACACGAAGACTTCAGGGACAGACTCCAATGCTATTGCAGGAATATAGGTTGATACTAAGCCACTATTGTTGCAATGATGCCAATACTAAAATAAAGCTGATCTCAGAGAAAAGCAGTAAAAAAATAAGAGATGAACCAAAAAAGTAGAGAAAAAATCTCTCTTCAACTGATAAAACAGTGAAATTCTTCTATAGAGAGTGGAATTCCTAATTATGGATTTTTCCAGAGCCAAAATTTCTGAAGAACACGTTTCTTATGGATAGAGTTACAAGTGCATGCCTGCATTTCAGTCGTTCTTTGTGGAAAAAAAAAAAAAAAAAGGCTTGTGAACTTCCCTAGGCTGGCTTCTTGCACGTTCCAGGATCTCTCCCTAAAGGAAATATTTGCTTTGGGTAGAGGCCGCAGTTATCCTACCAGAAGTTAAGTCAAACAATTTGGACAAACTTGGCATTTTAGAGTGTGAGTAATGTTTAGGGCAAAGGTGTCCGCATTTGGGCTTTATTAAGGTTTCCTTAGGCAATAACATTACTTGAGACTGGAAATCCTCTCAGGAGTGTGTTCTCCTGCAATTGTAAAACAGTGAATTAAGCCATCGCATGCTGTGCAGTGAAATTGTACAACTACACTGAGAGGCCATAAATATATTAAATCTCACTTTCAAAAGGTAATAACGTGGTGTAGATGCCTTATTCTGGTTGATGAGACTGAAAAAGGAAGTGAGGAGCTGGGTTTGCTGGGCTTGCATTGAAGTTTCACTGGGAAGTACTCACTCGCTGGGAAGTACTGCTCTCTCCTGGCCCCCTTCCTTCATTGGAAACCTTCTAGTGGTGGCAGGGATGTCCCTTGACATCCCAGTGCCCAAATAGTTCCAATGCTGTGGAGTCTTGACATTACTTTACTTAATGGGTGACTTTGCCTTTATCATATGCATATACCTGTATGGGTCTAACTGATAAATCCTTCTCTCTTTGACAGAGGAAGTTCAGTGCTGGAACAGGAGAAGCAATATGTTAAAAAGTAGTGGGCCCTAAATCCTTTATTTGTTTTATTTTATTATTTTATTTTATTTCAATTTATTTTATTTTATGTCAAAGGAATGGGTAGGAGGTATGTCTCTTAAACAGAGAGTGTTTATAGAACAGTGACCTTAAGAGTTTAAATGACTACATTGTTTAATGTGAAGGAAAAGAGTACCAGAGATCAGTGGAAATGTCAGCAGTATTTTTAATGAATCAAGTTTGTTTTAATCAATATCCCACTCTTCTTTCCATTGCCCTGAGATTGTCGTGCTTCACAGAGAGATAATAGTAAATGTCATGCTTCAAAAAAGCAAGTGGCTTTGTTGCTATAAATCAATGGGAAACGTTGTTCTGCTAAATGTGACAGACACAAGTGACAGAAATGTCGTCTTTCCAAGAAATCGTTATTTCCATACCCCATTTAGAGATGGATTCTGGGGAGCACTGCTTAGAGCCTTGGTACTCTCTGACCAAGATGATAAATGTGGGAAAATATGGAGACTTAATCAGAGTGGAGGTCTGGCTGAGGATGGGTGATGTGTTTTGCCTGAAGCTTTGTACTCTGAGGCTTGGAGTCCAGCTGAGAGCCTAGATCACACAAGAGGTGAGAAACAAATTAGCTCCTCTTCCGTATTTAGCTGGGGTCAGACACTGCCAGACCATGTGGCAGTGCCATGGGGCTCTCCTGTGTAGACAGCTGAAGCTTATCACAAAGGGAAAGAAAAGTTCTTGCTTTTTTTTTCTCCCTCTGCTCGCCCTAATCTCTACAAAGACAGCTATAACTTTTTTTTTCCTTCATTTTTTTTTCTTTTTTATAGGTCATTCTGTCATGCTGTTCTGTAGTATAGTTAGGAGTAAGAGTCTGTAAATTTAATAGCCAAGCATACAGATGTCTGGCTTCATAAACTCACAGTCTGGCAGTGGCTCTGCCAGTGAAATAAATGAGAAGCAAACTGTCACCTAGATCAGCACAGCAGTCAGTGACAGGAACTCATTACCTTAATACCTAAAGCTGGCAAGAATATGCTAAAATATAAACAAAAATGCCTTACATTTATTCCAGACCTTGGGATTTGAACAATCTGGATGTTAGGTTTGCATTCCTGAGCTTAGCTTTATATCTCTGCATGCCCGTGTGAATGGGCTATGCCCGTCCAGCTTCCTTGGTTTATCAGCCCTCAGAGTGAGCTCCTCTCCATGGGCCTGCAGGTGTGTTGTTGAGCCCCGAGGAACCTCTGGGAGCCAGTGGGGCGCTGCTGTCTCAGTCATGGGGCTTCTCTGCTTTCCTTGGAGCTGATAACGACTCTTATTCCTCCTTCTTCCTCATCTCTGTGCATTGCTCTAGCAGAGTCACCCTTGCCCACTTCCCACCTGCCTGAGACATTTCTAGGAGCCCTTTACCTTGTGTTTTAATATCACATATTTGTGAAACCAGCACTCTTTGTCCTTTGCTAAGCTGGTCTTTGCCTCTACCTTTCCATGAGCCTTATCCATATCAAAAAAAAAAAAAAAAAAGTGAGTAAAAACATACAGGTGAATGGAAGAGCACAGAGCACAGTCATGCAAAATAATATCTATATGCAGAGGGAAGGTGCTATTACCTAGGAAATAGGCCAGTTACTTGAAGTTCTTGACAACTTCTTCAAATCTCTTTGCTGCTGAGAGACTGATCTATAAGAATCTGAACCCACCCCAGGTCCAAAGGACGGGGAGCCTTGGGCTGATACTAGTCTGCAGTGACCGAGCATCTTGTCTGTGCTCTGCCAAGGTCTGTGCTGTTAGTTTTTAAATTTAGACCTATTTGAACAGAATTTGCTGTCTTTTTTTTTTTTTCCTTTTGAAGACAGCTTCTGTTTCACTGCAGCGGAAGGATAATAAGGACCCCAGGCAATGTAGCTTTTGCTGACCTATTTCTTTAAGAGTAGCACTGGTAATCGCTCTGGGATGGGATGGGAAAATATACCTTTAAAATTGTTCTGAAAAAATCAGGATCCATCATGGACAGTGTGTTCTGCACCCTTGTCTGCTACAAGATAGGTACCACTGACATGGTTAGTACCTATCAAAAGGAAATATAGTGGGGTTGTTCTCTAATTTGTAACTGCTGTGAGAAAAAGAACAAGTTTGGAGAGCGCATTAAGTGGATGAATTCATACAGCCTTTAGACAGGAAAAAAAAATCAGAATCACATGACTGTCTTGCAGTGTAGTTCCTCCATTTCATACAGAGGTTGCTGAATTAGAAGGGACAATTTTATTAGCTCGAATCTCACGGGAAAATGTAAAGAGTTGCCTACTTGAGCAGGTGGGTTTTTGGTTTGGTCTTGCATTGTGAAGACTGTTGAGCTCCATCTTTCCTCTATGACGATAATTCTATCAAATTAGAGACCAAATCCTCCTCTTTCTTGTGGCTTTCTTGTACCATTCTGATTGATTGAACAGGTTTATAAATATTCTGGGTTGGTACCTTTTTTTTTTTTTCCTTTTGCCTTCCTTCTTACAGATCTGCTTGGTCTTCATAGCCTGAAAATGGCTTACAGATATATTTTCCTGCTGGTTCCACGTCTTGGGAGAGTTAGGCCTGTGTCCTCGTATTTCATTTCATTTCAGGTGTGATGTATCATCATGTCACTGATGATCTATTGTTTTGATGCCTGCTAATGTCTGATGTCCAGGGAAAGAGATAATAACTTATATAAAACATTTTTGCATTGCTTGTCCCAATCACGGATGCAAAAATGCAGCTATGGCAAATAAAAAGATTTCAATATATAATATTTTATTAATAATACAGTAATAGCAACATAATATTTTATTACCTGGGATGTGAATTATGTATGTTGCACAGTAGAAATCTGCTTTGTCCTCACACACTTGCACAAACTATTAGACTACTGAAGTGTGGAGAGAAAAAAAATGGGGAAAAAATAAAAACGAATTACTAGCAGTCTATGGAGATTAAACATGCTGAGGTGCCCTCTGTGCTATAATTCCATTTGGACGTGTTCGATGTTTTGCTGCACACATTTGCTCTGAGCATGCCCTCGGAATAGCTTTTTTTTTTTGGTCAGCAAGTCTCATCATGTTTACAGGAAGCTCTATTAAGAGTTCTGGGAAAGCGAAGAAATTTATTTGCTTTAAGCATAACACAGAGGAACTTGTTAGAGCACAGCAATTCCCATGCTACTACAGTATGCAAAACCGGACTACAAGCTTTCAATTGGGTTAGCATCTTGAAATAAAATTTTTGACTGGGAAAGAGAGCACGGCTGCTGGAGCTGTAACAAATGGGCAAGTTTAATGAAAGAGGGGAGGACGTGGAGCATTCAGAGCCTAAGTTTGTTAGGAAGCGGAGTACTTAGACCTAGATGATCAGTTTAGGCTCAGGTTGAGTAAAATAGTGATTTGTTAGATATAAAACTCCTTAATAAGGAATTTTATGGGGTCCTTCCCAGCAGATGGCGTGGGGCTCAGTGACAATCCTACAGTGACAGTCCCCTGGGAGGCCTGGCAAAGCATCCTGAGTAACCTGGACTCAGTTTCTCCCGTTCTGGACAACCCCACTCACCGATGGGGTTTTGCTGCCTGCGGCTTTCACAGTTTGTCAAAATCATATGTGCCTGAGTCCACTTTCAACACTAGAAAGAGGTGTAGGGGGGCACCTCCTTCCACAGTTTCTTGCAAATCTGCTTCATCCAGACTTTTCAAGATTAACCGTAAATGTAGCTCTCTTAAGAAAGGGAAAAAATATACTGAAATAGAGTCTGGCTTAATAAATCATCTCCACCCCTGGAAAAGCTCTTCTAATCTTCACACATATCTGTGGGCTTCTAGCTTTGCATTCACGTACGGATCCCCAAGGTGGTGGGGTAGGAAAGTCAAAGTAGCTGCAGAGGGGATTAATGTTGCCTATGGCTCTGGGATCTGGCTGCTCCTGGCTGCCAACACGCATGAATCTCTGACGCTCACACTGTGCTGTTTGAACAAGGCCAGCCTGCAGAAGAGGAGCTTGCCAATGTGCTAGTGTGAATACAGCTCCTGAAACCCTGTTGTAAGGTAACAATAAGGCAGCACAAGGGTTCGGAGTGGTTAATATTGCTTAGAATCATAAAAGGACTGACTTTTACTCTTGTCATTCTTTCTGTACCATTGGATTTTACTATCCCACTAGGTGTGTTCACACGAAACAGCAGTGCAATCACACAGCTGATGTGGGTGAAGCAAGAGACGGTACGTAGCGCACCCATAATAAACTGTAAAACCTTCTATGGAGACACTTAGGTATACAGGCCTCATTAAATCTCTCGAATTCTATAAAATAGCACTAGAGCTGAGCAGCTGACACATGCCAGATGCTTTGGTTCCCAGGCAAGCTTCTTGTGTGCTCTCATGGCAGTCTTACTGTCACTTATTGTCACTCTTATTGTCACTCCTGTATTCTCCAGGATCCTTCCCGCATGCTGTGAACTCCATCCATACCAGTCAGTTAAATGGGAACAGGAATAATCTGGAGCCCCGAGGGCACAAAACTGTGCCTGAACCTCTAAAACCAGGAGGCTGTGATCTTGCTGGCCCTGGGGAAGGCTCCCTGGGGCTGAGCATCCAAACTGTGCTTGGGAATTGCTTGGAATAGTGCTGTCTGGTACAAGCCCAGACAGTGCCAGGGAGTGTTATGACAGTTTATTAATGTAAAAGTGATTACATTTCTCAATACTTTTTAATTTTTAATATCTTTTTTGTATATTATACTTTCAGCTATGTGTTTTATTCAACTTTGCTCCTACACATAGTGTGTATATGTGATAATCTTTAGGAAAGGCACTTGGATGCCATATACTGTATGAATATGCTGTTGGCCCCTTCAGTTTAACTCAGCAACTTACCCAGGAATTCAGAGGTAACTTCTTGAATTTTCAAATTTGTTTTAATATTTATAAACTAAAAAAAAAAAAAAAAAAAAAAAAAAAGTTAATGTTTACATGTTTCCTTCTCCACTACTCCTCTTCAGTACAGACAAAATCTGTGTTGCCTGAAACAGAAAAATTTTCCCATCCTATATCTGAAAGAGAGATTGGGGCTTATGTGTAAATAAATCTACCTGGCTCGCCCTGTGTAGGAAAACACTAAGCAGTGTATAATAATCACATGTAGGAGTTTGAAGTAAGACCAGAGAAGATAAGGTCAAACATTTAATCCTGTTAGCTGATGCTGTGACACCAGATTACAATGTATTTGCCCTAGTTCATTGTTTCCTTCACAAAGAATTTCACATTATTTTCCTGTTTGACAAAGGGCTGATCACAAAAATTTTTTTCATAAGACACAGACCGTTATGCTTCTGTATCTCTCAAAACAGTACCATAATTGTACATACTGTACTTGTGGGGAAAAAAGACATTAAATATATATATATATTTGTCACCTTAACTTATTAACCCCCAAGTGTTGTACAACAAATGAGGTACACTAGCAAATAGTGCTATAGCATTCAGGAATGAAAAAGGGCATATATGTCATGTTTCCACTGGCCACAAAGCTATCATTCCACATCAACAGCATCCGACCTCCGGTGCAGCATTTACAGATTTTTACAGAGCTATGGTACATGTTAATTAAATATCCTGTTCAGTATTTGTACTCATAGAAAGATTAATTTCATTAAGAGCAGAAGGTTATTTCCAGCCTATTGTATTTCCAATATTTCATCCTTTGTAAGAGCACCTTTTGAAAGAATTAATAAGCCCCCTCCTCCTAAAAATGAAATACACTGCAAAGCAGCAGGGTGTTTTCCAAGTAACCTAAATACTACAGCGATATAATCAAATCTCTAAAACACATGATCCATAATGATGGGTAACGACTGTTTCATGCTGTCATGGCAACAAGAAATCTTAGGGTAGCAAATCCATAATTTAAAAAGATTATCTTGTGTGTGCAAAGGGTGTTTTTACTGCAGCTACAACCACAGTATACACCGTGTACAATTGCTGGCTACTTCACTACCTGTATATATCCTTTTTTTAGCTTGGCCTGCTTTGCATGACTTTTAAACCTCACTCATGTATGTGTTCTTTCTTCTCTTTTAAGGATTTGTTTGTTTTCATTTCACCACAATCCTTTTATTCATCTGATTTCATGCTCCCTTATAATACAATTATATAAGAAATCTGGGAGTTTGGTCATCTCTTTATTTTGTAATATCAAATTCAACTGTTCTTTTAAAAATTACCTTCTTTTGTGTCAAGACTATTATTCAACCTTTCTTTAAAAAAAAAATGCTCTTTTGTGTCAAGACTATTTGTTGTTTTTAATGTTATCAGTGCATATTGTCGCAGAAATACTGATGTCCAGATACTGAAATATCCTTTACCACAAGTCCTGCTGATTAACTATATAACTATGATGTGGTTTTATTTCCCCCCCCCCCAAATATTGGTAAGGAAATTCAAAGAAGAGTGAAGAGGTTTTTATCTATTTTTCTAATGGTGGTTAAAGCTGTGATGTCAGGAGATGGGCTTTTCTAGTGTTTGCCTTTATGTTAATGGTGAAATGCCACTGCATTAGCAACACAATATGTGGACAGCAATCTATAAAAATATAGTTAGCTTTTGCTATGATCAGCTACAAAATTCCTGCTGTCTTCTCTGGAGTCAAGAATTTGTACAAAGAAGTACAAAGCTGTTTTGCCCTGTGCAAAGGAGGCTTGAGCAATTTATGTGATGTTCTTGCTTGATCTGAGATGCAAGATTGTTCTGCTGGCCACATGGAAGAGAATGTCTCCCAGTCCTAAATTTATCCTTTGACAGCAATCATGGAGGAAGAACATTGTCTGAGTAGCCGTCTCTTGTTAACACATTTCATAAAACTGAAGGGAACTCCTGGGTACTTGCCATTGCAAGCATGTTACAAAATTACTAAAGCTTTGTCTTAAAACTTAAAGTTTATCTCAAAACTGCATAAGTTTTTTGCCTCTTCATTACCCATATTGAGAGAAAGGCTGTTTCTGTAAATATTCCTTTAGCTTCCAGCCTGAACGAAGTCATATCACATACCCATTTATTCTTGTGCTAGTGTTGTCCTTCAATCTAAACAGGTCCTCTCTGTTCCAGATTTTCCCCTCTAATGTATTTACGGAGAGCAATCATATCCCCTCCCAGCCTTCATCTTGAGAGCTGAGCTCACAGTGCTTGGGCCCAGCCTTCTCCTTACCAATCTAGTGGCTCTTTCCCATTTTCCCATCCCTCTCCATTGGAATGAGGCTTTCTTGAACCCTGGGAGGAGGACCAAAGTTTTTTAGTGTCTCCAGTGCTACATAATGCTCACCTGCTGGAATACGCATGAGATCCTTAGCTCCAGCTCCATTCTGCTTCTGAACAAGCCTTTGTGATGAGCCGCATATATACCCACAAAGTAGAATTACCTTCTCATACAGTTACACCTGCAAGAAGTCAGAGCCCCGCATGAGTCAGTAGATCCTAACGAGCTGATCCTTATGTAGTCTCTGCGGTGCATCAACGGGTTAAGAGTTTGAGATGTGCAGTCCCCTTGAAATGCCTGTTTGGCACTATACAGAGCTTCAGTTGAATTGTAGGTTTGCTCCTCCTTATGTAATAGATTGGAATGATGACTCTGCTGTTGTGGCTGTCTGGAAATAAACTTCTCGATAGCTCTGGATAGGAATCAGTCAAAATATTAGATATATGGATCCATAGCACCATTCAAATTGGAGCTCAAGTGCTCATTTCTCTACAGAAACATTTAATCTCAATTGAGTAGGCTATGAAACAATGATTTTGTATTTTAAAAAGGTGAGCTTATGAGTTAGAAGGCCATAAGTAGGTAAAATAAAAAGATAGGCTAAAAATTGCTTACTTGTGAGTTGTTATAAGGACCATATGTGTGATCCTATATAAGAACTGCCTGTGTGATCTTGATTGCTGAGGAACTTGGTACTGATTTTTTTTAATACTAGTATGTCCTGAATAAACATCCTTCAGAATGGCAAAACTGATGCTGGAATGAAGAGGACTGGAGTGATGTCAGTTTGGAGGTTGCAATGGCTTCAGTGGCGTAAAAAAATGTTGACAAATTAGTAAAAGCAGAGTTATCCACCGCTAATCACTTCTGAGCCTTGTTTAGGAGTAGACCCCCAGGTAGAGCACTGCAAAGCTGAAGACGCCTGTCTGCCTAAGTATCTTCCCAGCCAAGCACCCGCCCTCGCTGCAAGTCTCGCCCAAGCTCCCAAGCACTGCGGATCTCAAGAGCGGACCAAGGACCCAGCCTGGTTTCTCGCTCGCTGATGAAAAGCAGGGGCTGCGTATTGGGCACCGGGGAGGCGGGTGCCAGCTTCAGGCTGCGCTCTCCCCTTTGCTCTTCCTCTCCTGCTGCTCAGTGCTTCAAGGCTGTGTGCTCAGCTGCCCGTCTGTTCCGCGTCTTCCAAGTGCTGCTCCCGTGGCTGCGCAGGGAAGCAACGCTTTGGAAGCGCCGCGCTGTGACCGCGGGATCCAAGTAATGAGCGTTTAAAAAGGAGGCATGTGTGCACCACGGAAAAGGAGGAGAGGGCGGCCTGAGGGAAATGTTCATCTGTTTAAAATGTCAAAGCTTAAAATACTGCTCCCCGGGAATTTCAGGGAGCTTTGAGCGCAGCCGGGAGCTGTCTGCTTGTCCCACTTCAGGCATTTTGTCTTCAGAGCCCTGTGATCTGTTTAGAACAGGGACATTTTTTGCCTCTCACTTAGGGTTTGCTTGCTGCCCGGCTCTGCTCCTTCTGCAAAGTCTGATTTGTATCGTTTAAATCAAGCGACGTATTAATACAGAGCACACACTCCTGGGCGTACGTTTGTCAAGCGGCACATGAACTGATGTGGCCTGTTGAGGGCACGGGGTGTTTGCATATCCGATAGGTAAGTACAGAGCTTAACACACTGAATCAGGGACCATCTTTCCAGTGCCTACACAGACGATTTCAAATCCCCACCCCACTTCACTGATAAATGTACTGTGTATTATTGCTTATGGATTGAAGCATCCATATTAACACAATTTAATTAAAACAATTAATATTCACATGGAAATACATGGCAGCAGCAATTTCGGGAACAAAATGGATTTGAAAGTAGCCTATATGCATACAAATGGTTTAATTTAAATAAATATTATAATTAACATCTTATTTATAACATAAATCAGGGTGTGGAAGTGCTTAGAGCGCTCTGTGTTGTATAGCATTTTTGAAAGAAAAAAATGTAGCATGTAAAGAAACAAGAAGGAGAGGAAAAGCAACAGCACCACTGTATTGTGTTCTACCACTTAATTTTCTGAGTACACAAAATAATGTAACAGAAAGCCAGAAACAGGATCAAATGAAAGGCAAGTAAAGATGGGAAACTGTAAGACAGAAAACACACTGCTGTGACAAAAACAAAAGTTAAATTACCACGAGGAGGGGCTGAGTTTAGATCCTCTCACTTGTCAGCATTTCACTGCATTGTTTTTAGCAGAAGGCTCCATACGAAGCCTTTGCTGGGCGGCCAGAGGGCCTGTGGCCCTGCAGGTCCCGCGTGCCGACCGCAGGCAGCAGGCACACGTCTCTGCCCTTGCTACGTCAGGGCGCAGAGCACGCCAGGTATTAGCGCTGCTCCCTGCCTAGAGTGATCCCCACCTTAGCTGTAGCTCCCTCTGCAATATATTGTTGTGTGAGATCACTGTTCTGCGTTGAAAGTATTAGTGAGCAGTGTTGGGGTGGGGGGCTCAGTATTTTCTGGAGTATTCCCTCCCGTGTTTTTTTATTAAGGAGGCTTTCTGCTGCTCCAATCTCTCCAGCTGTCTGGAGATGCTCTGCAGAGGCACTTCACTCTGTGCTGGCTTCTGCTAGAGTAAAATGACCCTCTCTGCTGCGTGGGAGGGATTTTATTTTAATATCCTTCAAGGTGGGCTTCCCAAGCACCTCCTCTTCTCTTTCCTTCCTTCTTGCCTCCTCCGCTAATACTTATTACCCACACAAGACACTAGGCTTGCAATGAGGACTGAATGAACTCCCCCAACACAAACCACCATCCATCCACAGTGTTTCTCCAGAGGCCTTTGGACAATATTCCCAAAAGACAGGGAGTACCTGCTTTCTTACAAAGTAGATGTTTCAGCCACATCAGAATAATTTCTGAAAGGCTGCAGTTGAAGGTGTCTATCGAGTCAGTAGACTTTTCCTACATGGATCTGGAAGGATTTCTTTTTCCTAGGAGTTGGAAATCCCTGTACCCTGCCCAACCAGAGCCTCCTCAGTCCATTGCCCTAGGCAGCCAGCCCTCGCTAGGCAGGGTTTTGTGTTTATGTGCCCCCCTTGGCAGACAGAGGAGCTGGTGATGAGGGCTTGTGTTCCCAGCACACCGGGATCCGTGCTGAGATTGCTCTTTGACCACTCTTGAAACTCTTAAGAATCAACACATTAAACTCACAAAAGTTAATCTAATCTGAAGTGTAATCATTAAGATATTCAGGTTGGGGATGGGCTTGAGTTCTGCTCCTTCCTCTGGGGACTTTAGCTAATTCTAAATTTATATATTTGCTGTAAGGGAAACATAAATATGTGACCATGACTAATACATTATCTGTTTCCTTAGATAAGAGGTAGAAATTGTATCTCTAGAGTTTTCTACAACTGAGCAAACTAAGGTAAAGTGATAGTGACAGGCTCAATTTTTTATTAAAAAAATGAAATATGTCAGCCTCAAAGATGGAATTTCAGAGGGTCAATATTTTCCCAAAATGGTCAGTGTACCTGATGTGCGTGTGTGTGCTCGTTCATTATTATTATTTAGAATGAGGATTTATTTTCCCAGAATGGGTGCATGCTTTCAAAATCTGCAGTAAAAGACAGTCCCTGTCCTGAAGAAAAAGATGTGGAGAGTCAAAGAAGGGATGTCTTAATAACAGCAAATAGAGATTAAACAAAAGGACATTAAATAAATATTACCTTATTGCAATCTATATCTAATGCGTTATTTATTCATTTTTCAAGGAGGCTTATTTATATTGGGACTATTCTGGGGAGCTTAGTGTTTTTGTCTGTTTAATTTATCGCCTAGTGGATCTACAGCTCGTTAAGAAGTATTTCTTGCTTTGCAAGACACTTTCTAGTTTTCAGGCTAGTACTCTTGTGCAATAATGAACTTGTCATTGAATCTGGAAACTTCTAGTGTGATACTTTAAAGAACAGCAGCAAAAGTAGAGAAAGCACAGAAGAATGCTGTGGTAGGCAGAAGAAACCTTTGGAGTTAGCACAGAAAGGATGTTGGATGGGGTTCATTTCCTAGGAAAGCTCTCATTAGGAAGCCTGCATGTTTTAAATGCTTGAACTGTTGTGAAGCAATTTGTAGGTTTTGATACTTCCCTCAAGGCAAGGCTTATGTTTAAAGCATCACTCTGATATTATGAATACATTTCATTTAGAGGGAAGGCAAAATGGAAACATCATATCTGTTTGTTTCAGGAAATTCTGATACAGCTCTTCATTTATAACTTGTCTCAAGAGTAAATTTATTGACCCAAGCAGAACTGCTGCAGTTTCTTTTGGCTGAAATATTCTTTTTTTTTTCAATAAAATGAGTTACGAGGGGACAAAAATTTTTTGTGACAATTTTTTGTAGGCAGTTTTTTGAATTTTCTGTTACACTTCACTTTGTTATTTCAGGGTAGTAGTGAATTTCTAACACAGTTGTGGTTTAGGTTTAAGTTAAATCATATTACCTCTTCAGCACCAAAGGGAGCTCTATTAGTGATCTTGTATTACTATAAAAGGAGTTTGGCAAGTGAAAGAGAGTCATCATCATCTCCTCTTCTAGGTTTATCATACAGAAGTGTTGATATGGATAACCTGGAAAACTATTTTGGCTGTAAACCAAGTCATTAGGCATTTGAATGAATCTGCAACTACTTTACTGCAGTAAAAACTCACTCATACCTGGTAGTACCTACTTCAAAGCAGTGGTTTGGTTTTTGTTCACTCAAACAGGGAAACACATGCCAGTAAATCTGCAAATCTGTTGTGTACATAGTGATGTGGAGAGTGCGTGGTCTCTGTATGATAAGGGAGCCAAACAATAAACGGGCAGCATATTCCAAATGTTTCTCTTGGTGAGTGGATGTAAATCATTCACTTAATTTTAAAGAAGTTAGAGCAGCACAGGAATGTGAAATTCAGCCAAAAGTATCAAAGTAAAGAAGAGAGATGATGACTTCAAGCAGAGAGAGGACCCTCAGTGCTACTACTTGAAAAGATATAAGTCTAACAGGAGGAAACTCCTTCTCCTTAATTCATCAACTTTGTAATAACATTGTCGACTACAGGATATCCCACGATCAGTCTCTGATCTTTTAGGAATCCTTTGAAGTGTTCCAGCCTCTTTCTGCTGCATTAAGAAAGGACCAAACTGTGAAGGCTGAGTACTGTTTTGTTTAAAACCCTGTCATCTCATCTGCTATTCTGCTCTGGGCCTTGCAATGCTTCTGTGGCAGAGTCCTCCTCTTTTCTGTATACTTCTCCCATGTTAAGTAGCTCCGAGCTTTAAATTTGGGTGTTCATAAATTCTGCTTGGTGTAGGAGACCTTAAAGTCTTTGAAGGTCCATGGAGGCCCTTTCAGGAGAGAACTAAGGGTTTCATTAATACTTCCTGATGTTCCTAATACAAGATCAGGAGAGGACTAAAGGCTTCATTAATAATGCTAATATTCCTAATCCAGAATTTCCCTTTTTCATGTGAATCATGGTTTTGTTTATTGATGGTAGATGCATCACGGGTTCCTGTGATACACTGGCAAAAATGGCCAGTGAACCATGGTCATCTATACTGCTGAAATAGCATAAGTTGTTGAAACATTTAAATTAAGTGCAATGAAAATAATATAGACATTACAGATGAAGTGATTGCTCTTTTTTCTAGCATATTTTGTTAGGCACTACTCTCTAATATGCCTCCTAAGATCTGATGGAGCTTGTTCAAAACCTCATGTTACATCGTTACCTGCGTGTAGAGTCAAGCAGCATGAATGATTCTCAGCATAATTTAAAATAGCTTGAAACTGTACTGTAGTCATATCCATATAATAGTGCAATGTGTTATACAGCACGACTGTTTCAATGTACAGAGCAAGATAGGACTATTGGCATTCTGAAGACTGGAGGTTCTTAACCATATAATTTCTATTTGTAACAAACAATACTCCATTCGTTCTTGGTGCTTAATTTGACTCTTAAAGGAGAGCTTAAAAACTACTTATCTTAGAAGTTTTAATGTGGAAGTCCTATGAATTTGCACTAGATCTTAGAAGTTTCCTTGTTATTCCCAGGTGTAGATATTAACTTTCAGAAAAAATATTGTCCCACCACCTCTCTAAGGAGACAACCAGAAGCTTTCAAAGGGAAGCTCTTCCTGCAATAGATGTTTCATAGTTGAAATCCAGTGACAGGGGCAGGGATGATGGAGGGCACCTGGAAACGGGCTGATGATATTACCTTCTTGTGCATATGCAAACTGACATGAAGCAATGCCAGTAAGGTTAGATAAAGAGAGTATTGGAAAACCTCTGCATCGTTATGTCCTGGGAATATAAAATATCAGTCCATCAGAGAGCAAATAAGATTTTTTTGTTACTGTAATGTTCCCTGTTGTACTCCATGCTGTGATTTGTAAAAGAAAAGATAAAAAAAAGAACACCTCGATTCTTATTTTTCACATATCCAGGGACAATGATCCCTACAATAAGTCAATGATCTCATGTGCTTTGAAAGCAGGTTCTACTCATCTTTATCAAACGATAAAACTTATCTCACCTTGAAACCCTGCTTTACCATTCAGCAAATCCTAAGTAAATAAAGTTGATCTTTGGGTCTTTTATAGATGCTCATTAGATCTCTGTCTTTGATGTTGCATATATTAATTGTGAGCTATGGCAAATGAAAAAATAAGGAAGGTGACTATTATTATGACATTTGCATTTTAATTAGTCTCCCTTTTAAAGTTTTGTTCCTATTATTGTAATTCAGAAAACAACTTATGGCAATAATTAATGAAAAGGTGTTTATTCATTCTCTATCTAGGACTCTAGGAAAAAAATCAAAGGGATTTCTCTAACAAAAACTGAACTAAAAGGAATCTTTCCTATTGAGTTTTTTCTCCTTTCATCACTGACATATAAAATTCTATTCATTAAACAGTAGCTCTTAAACTCTGCTTTAAATAGTTAAATTTCTGAATTCTTTTTTACTTTTATGAAACTGCTTCACTCCTGTGATGGTTAGAAATCTTTTTTCATTTCCATCCTAAATCTATTTATGACTGCTTTATACTCATTTATTCTTGTACTGTGCTGGCTCACAAGCCTCTGAGTTTAAAAAATTCCTGTGTCTCTGCATTTATTCCCTCTTCCTCCACCCACTGTATTAATAGACAGAAGTCTTATCCACTCTCATTCTTCAATTTGTTTAGCTTAACAAGCCAAGTTCTCCAAGTCCCTTCCAATAGCTCAAGTTTTCAGTGTCTCTGCCAGACTAGGAAAAGTGTACTGCATCTGCTCAATCTGCAACATTTCCTCTATGAGTCAGGTATCTTGAACATATGGAAACAAAAAATGTCTGTCTTGCAGATGAGACCTTGCTAGTGCCAATGCTAGCAAAATCTATGTGAAGTAAACATAAAAGTAAAAATAGATAATATATCTCTGCCCCGCTGCTTTTATTCCAGGATATCTTCTGCCAGGGTTTACAGTGGCTATGTAATTATCGGATATAATTTTCTTACCGTGAGAGCTTTATTGCAATGGGGATTTTTTTCTCTGCCAACAATTATCTATTCATTTCATCATAATTTTATTAATATTGATTCTTCACTTCCTAAACAGAGAGTCAGCAACTGCAGAGCAATACCAAGGACAGAACTCTGTTCTTGGGTCTCCAGACACCGGGGCACCCCCTGAGAACAGCAGACCATCACATTAATGGGGACTGGGTCACATTTCTCTTTTTTGAGTTGTTTACAGCTTGGAGTTTAACTCCAAGCAAAACACTGGTATTAACTTGTATCTTGCATCTGGTATTAACCCTGGTATCTTGCGTCTACTGCAGATCTGATTCCCTCCAGACCTTAGTCCAGAAACCCTACAAGAGCTGCTTCTAGGAAAAAAGCTGCCTTGGAAGAGGCTTGGTACTTGTCCTGCCTGGAAGTGATTATGGCTCAAACGAGATTCTGCTTTGTCTGTGTTATTCTTCCTCCTGCTTCATGTCTCTTTGCTTTGTTAATGTAGGTTATACTAGCACCATGTTCTTTTTTCCCTGCAGACAGTGCATCCTTTGGCACACATTTTTCTCTTCACCGGGTTTCAGTTATCTCTAACAATACCCATTTTTGTATTCCAAACCAATAGTTAGAGCTAATCCTTGCAATAGCTTCCTAGGAGCCCTCCCAGACCCCATTTCCTTGAAGGATTAGCTGTAATAGTTTAATTTACACCACTGTCTATCTGGCTTCTGCTCTCACCCATATGGATACCTTCTGCTCTTTTCAGCAGGTTTCTGTTCTTCTCTCATTAAAAGCTTGAATCAAAACGCAGGGCTCCTCCTTTTCTAGCTGAAGGGAGTGATAACAACAGTGACATAAAATGAGATCTAGGTACAAGCCCAGATGGAAATTTTCTGTTAAAATAATGACGGTGATTAATCTGCATTTCAAACTTTGCCACTGTGACAAGGAGCCACCAGGAATTTGCTCCAGTTGCACGCCAACATTCTCCTGTTTTGCAACTTTGAACTAATACGATGAACAGGGTGATCAGCACAGAGCAGCTAGAAATGATTTGCAGGGGAGGAGAGGGTTTGCCTGCCTGTGAGCCAGGCAGCTCATCTCATGCACTGAGGCCGAGGAGCTTCTTCTCAGGGAGCACAGTGTTTGGAGGGAGTAGAGAAGGGAGAAGGGAAAAGTGTCTTTCAAATAAGATTGCAAAACTCCACTGGGAAAATGCCTGCTTTGAATTTTTAACCAAGTACAATCCAGGTCAACTAGAATCTTTATTTCATCTGGTAGCTACTTCTCCAATATAAGCTTAAATTATTATACTCTGACCCTTTTCAACAGGGATCTAATCTGAGTTTTCTTGGTTTTGCCTGCACAGCCCTTGGTGGGCTCTGCTAGAGGCAACCACGGCTACCTGCCCTGCTTATCTCAGTGGCCATGAGTGCACAGGCTCGTTGGGTGTCACATCATCACAAGTCAGCTTGTGGCATCCTAAGCCACCTAAGCCTAAGACATGCTCAGACACCTGGAGCTTCAAATAGCCTCAAAATTGGCAAATGCAGTCAGGACAGGCTGAGCTTGGTCTTGGGTCATGCTCAGACAGCTCCTAAAGAACAAAGTAGATGTAACCACTGAATTTTGATAGAAAAATGGCTTATCATGCTATGGATAGGCAGCCCCAAGGCTTTAAGCAGATTCTGTTTGCTTTAGTGATGCTGAAGCACACACTCGAGCTCATTGTTGAACCAGCTCCTCTTGGGCTCAGGCAATAGAACTGAATAACCAGAATAAGAAGCAAATGCTGTGTGAACTTTGCTTTCAACTAAAATGTTGCTATCCTGTTTCTCAGTCAGTTAATCTGCTTGCATTGCTGTTCTCTCAGATGAATTACAAACACGTTTGCTTTTCACAGTAACTTTGGGTTATACTGTATATATCATGTTCACTTTCAATTGAGCAAAGTGGATGTCATGTTGCCAGTCATTCGGTTTACATGAATCTTTCATCATCAAAATTTATGCTGTGCTATCCGTTGTCAATAGTTTACAAGAGCGATGGAAGTAAATAGTCACATGATAGAGGTCACGCAACTGTTTATATTGAGGGTGAAATTCTTTCTTTAGAAGCATAGGAAAGAGCGCAGCTCTGTTGATTTACCCCATTCAACAACTTTGCCCTCTAGTATTTGGCTATTGCTCAGGGGGGCTAATAAATTTCTTTAGAACAGCTGTAATTCAACAATATCTTTCCTATCTTCTAAGATCTAAAGGAGAGTGATTGACTTTTAAATTCATTGTGGCTTGTCAGACAAAAAAAAAGAAGTAAGCGAGTCTGTCTCTACCACCACAAGAGGTGATGAGAGCAGCAATGTGGAACAACGGACAACTTCTTGTTATGAAACTCCCGGGAGCTTGAAAGGAGTCAGTTCAACTCCTACCACCTGAGAAAGGCTTAGAGTAGAAGAATCAATTTACCCCCTACAACTTAGACTTCAAAAGTATAAAGTCGTCCTTTCCAAGTTCTCAGCTGATTGCAGCGGACAAGAGAAATGAGGTGTCACTAATCCTCTTGCAGCTCTCCTTGGACTTTTGAAGAGCACAGATCTGTTTTTAAAGGCTTCCTGCGGGGAGATCTTTGCAGGTGAGTCTGTCTGCAGTGACGGTCAGGCTGTGGCGCAGTAACCGGGCAAGGGTATGGAGCATCCACTGTAAGTTCTGGAAACGGTTTCCTGTTGTCAAAAAAAGTATGCTTTCCGTCTGAAGATAAAACTGTAAAGGCCATGTTTTGTTGAGGTAAGCATTAAATTATATTAAATGGGAAGGGTGAGCTCACTTGATCAACAAAAAAGGAGAAGGCATATTCCGTGAAAGACAAAATGCATTTTTTGATACCGCTTCAGGTTTCTGAAAAACACTGTCAGCTTTGCTGTAACCACTACAATTAGCACTAGGTTTGATAACCAGACCACAAATTGTATTCCTCTGTTCTTTCAGTGTTTTTGTAAACTTCATGGTCTAAGAAAGGCTTAATCCTTAGGTTATGATTTGCCACCTTTTGTCCTGGATTCCTTTTTCTCCTTTCTTTTGGCAAAAAGCCACTATGCGACTGCAAATTACTAGGACAGCCGGAGCTAGAACAGTTTTACAAACAGATTTTAGCTGGAGCATCTGCAGATGCCCTGCTGTTCGGTGTGCATGAGAGGAGCCGTGCTGACTGCCCGTGAGGGATGACGGGCTCTCCGGCCACCAAGGTCTGCGCCCTGCCTCACACCTTGTCTCACCTGTGCCAGGAAGCTGTCTTTAAGAGACACCCTGCTTGGACGTGCATCTGCTGACGCTGCCGCACCAGCCGCAAAAGCGGAGCCATCGGGCACAGGGGGGAAGAGGGACGACGTGCCTAGGAGCAGAGCTGACTGCTGCGGAGACGGCATCCGGCTCGTGGAGAAGGATACTTCAACAAAGCTGGGCCACTGCTTTCCTGAAGGCTCCCACCGCAGAGCAAGAGAGCAGGTTCATGACCCATGTTCTTTTTCAAGCAGACATATTTTCAATTAAAGCTGCCTCCTTAACAAAAAAGGGACACGCATTAGGAAGGGCAAGCTGGGCCATGCGAGGGCTCCTTACGGCTCTTCCCTTGCAGGGTGACTAGAAGAATGGCCTCAGGCAAGGCTGCTTAGGAGAAGGGGGAAAAAGGTTTCTCTTGCTGCCTTTCAAGATAAGGCAAAGGTGAAGGATTTTTTTCTTCTGCAAGTGTTTTTTTTTTTTTTTCCTATGTATAGTTCTCCCTTGTTAGAGTTCAGGCAGCATCAGTGCTTTTATTATGAACCTGTTTCTAATGTACTTTTTTATATGGTATCCTAAGGTAAAGGAACATAAATTTTATAAAGAAGAAGAAGCCGTGACATTTCATTTCACAGGGTCTCACACTGATATCCATTGCAGGTGAGCAGATTACTGCGTAAGGATACCACTACCCTGACATCATCAGCTCTTAAGCTTCACTGGGTCTGAAAGGTTTGCAGGATGGGCTTCTCTTCAGACCTTCTTTCAGGAAAAATCTTGTGGTTGAGTTTTCTTACTCCTTAGGAACCACCTCTACATTTCATATTTAGATTAATGTCCAGCATCACTCAGAGCTCTTTATTTAGGCAATCACCATGGTAGAAGTAAATAAATGTGCAGATGCATCCTCTTTGCTTTCACTAAGCAGCACAAGTATAGAGACCTTGGCACATAGCTAAATGACAGAGGAGCAACTGTATAGGTTATTCCAGCAGCCATTCTGGTCCCATATTCTGACCCTGGCAGCTGTTAATAGTTCACCAAATGTTGATATCTCCAAATGTACTATACCAGTCTCCAGTTTACATTCATTTCCCTACCTCACTTTTCATGAGACAAAAGTCAAAATTGAGGTTTCTTCCTCTCCCGCTTCCCCTTCATGTGCCTGCTTCTCTAGAGGCTCCTCTACTGCTGCGTGGTACTTTACTTCTCTTTCCAAAAGCTCATTAGCAACGCCTGCCATTGCAGTTGTGTAAACTTGGCAGTACTTTTAACCCGCCTCCTGCGGGAGTCATAACTGCAGCAGTTTATAGCTGTGACTTGGTTCCGCCACTCCCGCTGAGAGTTTCGAGCCATTCGGTTTCCCCAGGAAGGGCACACCACGAGCGGGCCGCTCCGTTTACCTCAGCAGAATCAGCTTGCACATGCCCGGTTATCATTTCCCGGTAGCTGG
This sequence comes from Crypturellus tataupa, assembly GCA_034781795.1. Lineage (NCBI taxonomy): Eukaryota > Metazoa > Chordata > Aves > Tinamiformes > Tinamidae > Crypturellus > Crypturellus tataupa. The sequence goes on from JAWLRI010000039.1 coordinate 5,355,562, forward strand.
TTAAATGCTGTGTGCAACACGGGGTGGGTGAAACACTGCTACCACCAGTGATTTTCCACAGTCATTGCCCCCTCACTTGCAGAGCAAACGCAACTCCCCATAAGAAGTTATCACTTCAAATTCCCGGTGAGTCACTGTGTCCTACAAGAGGCCGCCTGCCAAGACTGGGAATCAGGTGCAAAAGCAATGGACTTGGAGGTTATGAATGCTCCGACCCTAAACATAATCTTTCTGAAATGTAATACCTAACTTTTCTTTCAAGTAGACATCTTCCCTGGTTTTGATTTTCGAGAGTCCACCAATATCCTGTAGTACAGAACAAAGGAGAGAAGGGAACGGAATCTCTGCTATAAAATGATAAGGGGGTAGACATCTAATAAATCCCAGAGACAAAACTCAGGTAATTCTTTTACACTGGTTATATGGGAGCAGCCGTTGTACAGCCTGTGGATCTCGCAGCCGCTGCTGGTGCCAGAATTTGCTTTAGCTCTGCAGCAGGAAGTGCCCTTCCACTCTGCAAAATCACAGCGTCCCAAGAGCCGCGCGGTCACCGACTGTCTGCAGGCTCTAATTCTGGTGAAAGGGGCCAGAATATTGTCAAATGAAAATGAATGGTGTCACAAGCAAATTTAATATCTGTGTTTACAGCAAACAGTTCTTCCAGTGCTGATTCGGAGATGGCTCCATCTGTCTCTGGGTGCTCCACCAAATTCTGCGGCGAGACCTGTGCAGCTTAAGGGAGAACCTAGCACTGCAAGCAAGCTCTAATTTCCTCCTTCCCCAGCTTTTTTCTCTGTGTGTACACACAAGATTTCTATTCCTTTTGATTCCCTGCTTCTCACATCGCAGAGAACAGGAGGCTGAAAAGGTAGCCGAATCCTCCACTTCTAATTGGATTAAGCTATATTTTATTTCCTCTCCTCAGCTGTTAAAAGCCTTCACGCATATTGGCATGAACTCCATCCTGACTGTTTCCAGTGTGGATCCTTTAATAATACAGGTTGCACTCACTGGGTTGAAAAAAAAAATAAAAAATATGAGAGGGAAGCGGCTATATAATCTAAAAAAAGAATTCAAAAGCATGAGAGGGAAGAGTTTATTTAATCTCTTCCTGCTCATGGCTTGACCACCGGGGGAAAAACTGCCTTTACTAAGCTTACACGAGCTGAGATGTCCCTTAGGCACAGATGAGTCTCCACTGGTCACTGGGACTCACTTTAAGGCCACCAAGTTCAAAGTAGCCTCAGCAGACTGGAAAGAACTGGCTTAGAGAGATGGAACAAGAAAGTTAAAAAAGCCTCAAAGATTTATGTGTCCATGTTCTTGTTTTCTGCTAAATGTAGAATAGACGGGACTCTGAAATGGGTAGTCAAGTGTCTTTTCTATAAAACTAATACTGCCTGTTCTTGTGCCCTGTACCCTTTTCTTTGTGAAGCTCTTCACGTCGGCGCTGAGCTCCCAGTTCTGTGCTTTAATAACAATACCATCTGGCTGAGGTTTTCAAACTTGCCTCTTGGAGCTGAAAGCTTTTTTTTTTTTTTTTTTCATTATAATTAATGAGATTTGGGTGCCCAAACCCCCTGGGCAGCTTTGGATAGATCATCTGCAGCTTTTTGGTTCATAAGTGCTTTGAGATTTTCAGAACAGAAAAAAATTAAGCTGACCTGAGATGCTAGGGTATTATGTAGTCTTAATGCTAGACACCGCTTTCTGTGTAAAGGCAGTGTTAAAAGCATGCTTTATTATATCTGAAGGGGAATTTTGTTGTCTCCATTAAGAATGAACAAATATATTTTGGGTCTTATCAGTTGCATCTAATTTTTATTCCTAAAGTAGTTGACTAGAAGGCCAGAGTGATATCTTCGTTGTTGTTACATGATAATAAAGATAAAAAAGATAATGCCTTACATTACAGCTGAATTTAGTGCTCACAGAAATACATAAACTTTTGGCAGCCATCAGTAATACAGTAACTTAAGCAGCCTTCCACAGTATGACAAATATACAATAATTTATGAAGCTATGAGTTGAGCATGGCCCTTCTTAGCAAGCCAGGCTCCAAAACCTTCCCACACCCCCAGTTTCCATATCTATGGGAGAAATGAGGAAAAGGGGAAAAGGAGCCTTGCAGGCTGTGTTGCTGCTAAGGGAGCAGGTGCCTCTCCTAGTGCTTCTGCCAGCACGGAGGGCTTGGAGGGGCCAGTGCTGGGCTGGGGTGTTCCAGCTCAAGCCACCTTCTGGCCACTGCATCCTGCAACAAACTGCCAAATAGCTCCAAAATGCCAAACTGATGTGGCTGCTTTCTATCCTGTTGTATTGGTCTGCCTCATATATACATTGGGATAACAAATAAATGATGACACGGTTGCTGATACTTGAGTGGCTACGCTGTTTCTGCTTGGGATGTCATTTGGGAGATTAGCACCACTCGTTGGAGAGAAATTCTTGCATACCATGAATATCTGCATAAGGAGATCCTTGAAGTTTATGGTGAATTATTTTTTCATAGAACTTGTGGGATAATGTTTGAGGTATGTAAAACAGGATTAAAAAAATGTTCTGGTTCTATTGCAGAGGAATCCCTCAGCAGAGACAGGGTAGGCAGGCACAGTAAAATAACTAATGATATAAAAGAGAGTGGCTTCACGCAGAGGACAGTCATTTGCAGTTAAATGGCAAATAAAAAGTAAGTAGCAAGTCAGTTCAGATGTTATTGTCTGGGGTAATCCATTCCAGTGGCATTCGTATAAGAATCCACATAAAAATCTCCGTACATTCAATCGTAAGGCTCTTATTCAGTTGCCTTATGTTGTTTTGGACTTAATACAACCAGGGTCCCTTGCGTAAACTTTATGGACATAAACAATGGGTTTGTTCTTCTAGCAAATTCAGGGACTATCAGAAGTTTTGTGTGGTAATCTTCTGGAGGTCTTAAATATGCCACCTCAAATACAATACAATTACTGGGCTTGCATATGGGAGGATGCAGTTTTATGCTCAGCTGTGTGTCTTGCACTGCCTCTCCAAACAGCATTTGCAGCTGCTGGATCTCAGCCTTTCCCATGTGCTGGTTAACAGGGAGCTGAAGACTAACTTCATGTGGGAGCAGAAAAAAAAAGGGGGGGAAAAAAAGCCCAAAGATTTCAGCAAGGCCCATTCCCTTATCAGCTGGCTGTGCTGCATAAGTTGTGATGCCAACACAAGGTAAAGGGTGGAAGCACAAAGTGGAGGGTAGAGCTGGGGTCACCGTGGCAGCCACAGCGTGGGCTCAGGTTGGCAGTGCTCGTGCCATCGCATCCCGTGTCGACATCAACACACCCATGCAGAACATCATACAGGCAGTTTAGGGTGCCAGAAGCAGCTGGCTACATACAGAAATATCGCATTTGTTGATAAATTATTTTACATTTACAGCTAGCTTTATATTCTACAAGGACTTTAGGCTAAATCAGAGAAATAATTAGCTATGTAAGTACATGCCATCACTTTCTTCATTAGTGAGACAGAAGGAAATCCTGGCAGACCTAGACAAGAGGGAAGAGAGGACAGCAGTTTTCTCAGGAATAAGACACATGTTTCAGCATAAATGCTCTGTGTAAAGAATATGACAGGAGGCTCAGTAGGATGTCAAAAGATAGGGGTATGGTAATGTCTGCATTATTATTTGTTATGAATTTCAAAGACTGCAGACTGGACTGTGGAACTGTTTATTAGCTGGGTTCAGCAAATCACCTCTGCCCTTGTTTGCTGGTATAAGTGAGCAAAAAGGGAATAATATTGTAATTCAAGGAATTACAGCGAATTCATTACAGCGTGTTTGCACCGTGCAGCCAGTTGCTAAATGATATAAACATTAAAAAGGCAAGACCCCACTTACGCTCTTGGAAGGGTAGAACCTTTGTATTAAAGTGAAAAATAATGCTACCCTATTTGAAAGCAATAATCCAAGAGGGTATTGTTGATTCATGTACACTGCAAGAAAAGCATATCATCATTGCAGGCTATGTAGGCTTCTACTTATTTCAATGTGTTCCCTACCACCACTACCCTTCTTGGAGCTGGGCTACCACTGAAATATCACTTTTCCATCCCCCAGATGGCAGTGCTGCCTTCCGAGATAATAATGCTCCGGAGCTCTGGAGAGATGCGTGCAGAGCTCTGACTGGCTTCTGGGCCATATTTCTTTGTTTCCGAGAAAATATGCTGCAAATTCTCATGCAACAGGACATGGGTAAGCAGGAGCCGCTAGTTCAGTCCCAGGGTGACACCGCAGTCACCTCCAGCTACTGGCACCCACCCACTCACAGCCTCTTCGTCTTGGATGAGGTCCCTGCATGTGAACTGGGAATTCTGCTAAACTTTATTTTAAATGCACGGTGTCTAATCTCCTCTGGGTGATTGCAGAAGATGAAGTGAGAAGGCCAATTTGACTGTTAAAAGGCCTGCAGGTAACGGCTGCATGTGCTAATTTTGGTCCATAAACCTTTGGCATAGGGCCTAATCCTTCCTCCGGTTACCTCACCGCTCTGGCCGTCCTCAGTGAGATGGACTCTCAGTGCTGGTATCGGCATTTCTCTGGGATGTTAAATCTCACATTGTGAAACTTGCGAGGGAAATGGGAAACTACTGTGTTTACATTTGCAGGGTGCTCTGAATAAGAGCTGAGCTCGGTTGTTCCCCTAGTACTTCCCGCAGTGGGGAATGAGGCTGTACCTTCGCTGGGCAATTTTCAGTACGATGCAGAGGGACAATTACTTAATCTCATAATCCCACTGTGGCTCACAGCTCTCTTGGAAACCTCTGAGAAGCGATAACTGGGCATATCCTGTTTCTACCAAGGCCTGAAGGTTTAATAAAATACTTGAATGTGTTCCTTCTAAAATAAAAGGCGTAAAATAGTCGACACACTAGATTAAGAGAGGCTGGATGACTGAGGATCAGCATGGAAGAGCAATGGAGGTAGCTGGAGAGGGCAGGTTGCATCCCCATGGCAGGAGGAAGGTGAGGACGGCAGCAACCATGCCAAGTGTCCGAGATACCTGCTTCGTCCCCAGGCTATGCTGCGGTTGGTGCTGCTCCGCGCCACGCATTAGCTGGAGTGAGCTGTAAATATATCTTAGCCTTCCAGGTCAGTAGGATGAGAGGGATGCAGACTTAGTGCAGAGCAGTGACCGTGTTGCTAATGGTGCTTCAGTCACAGCTCCCATCCTTAAGCCCATCCCTCATCCTGTAAAGTCAACCCCCTTACATGTCTATCAGAGTGGGGAGATATTTCCTCTCCCCTTCTATGTTTCTCTAAGTCCCATCTCCCCTCTCTAAATTCCTATTGTGGTTTCCTACCTCTCATTCTCATGACTACCTTGTGACCACCCACCAGCTGACCTTAGAAGTTGCACCCATACCACCAAAAATGAAGAATTCTCAGCTCTTCTACCTTTAGAGAAACTTGCGGGGGGAAAAAAAAGGAGAGCAAAACAAAACAAAATAATAAAAAAAAAAATCAAATCCAAAAGTAATAATATTTTAAAAAACTCAAAAACAAACAAACAAAAAAACACAAAAAAACTTTGCCACTAGGAGTGCGCAGCTCTCTAATGAGCTGACAAGTCCAGGACCAGCTTATCCCTCCAGCGCACACAAAGTCCAACAAATAAATATGTTAATAAAAGGCAACAGAGGAAATATTTGAGGAGAAGAATCTCTGCTTCAAAACAAGGCTTGGATTTCAGACTGCTTCCTCATTCAAAAACTCTGTCTTTATGAACATGTTAGGAAAGATGAAGAACATTTTGGTTTAAGAGCAGTATTACCAACTCCTTTTTCTTTCTCTGTTTTTTAACTTAAATCAACATCTCCAGGGAAGAGGTAGAAGGAACTCAGCCATTTAAAGACGCATCTGCTCATTCCGAGAATTTGATTTCAGCTGTCACCGACTCACCTGAAATGATTATATGGGAAACCAGGCTTATCAGCTCCAGTTTCCCATTTGCAGTGATTACAGTGTTTTGCAATTCTCATATTTTTTGCCTGCAGAATATGGCAGACTGACATAATCTTGGTTTATTTTTTAAATAACCAGATTGCTCAGTTCTAAAGAAAACCAATACAAAATAAAAACAATAATTCTGTTGCTGCAGAACAAAGATTTCTCCATCTTTCAAATAAATTTGCTGCCAAAGTGATGATTTTTCCATGTCTAAAAACATATTTTACATTTAAGAATGAAAATATGTAAAGCTTGCTGAAAGCAAAAATATTTTATCTGAAATTGAGAAACCCAGAGCAGCCCTTTCCCCTCTAAACAGATATCCTTTCTGTGTACTGCATTATGTTCCACACAACTCAGAAGTAAAATATCTGCCTCGAAATATGTTAAGGACACATATATCATTTTTGTAGAAAGACCTGACTGGAGTAAATCTCATGACATTTAATACTGCACAGCCCTTGTTATTAATAGACAATTTTAAAGGAGCTTTATCTTTTCAACCTGTGGTATCTTGTACTCAAGAGAGATGTGTCGTATGTCAACACCTGGGATCACCCCGGGATACTTGCAAGACACATGTGGATGAAGGGATATGGTTAAGATACAGCTGGAACAAAACTAAAGTTCAAGTATTTGAGGAGAGAGGACTACATAGAAAAGAGGCTCTGATTTTTCTGCAGGGAGCCTATTGCCTGAATCCTGTTCTTGTTTTGGTTAAACATCGTAATCATGTATCATAAACACACAGGCTGCACAGGAGAAATGCCTGTCTCATGTCAGTTTTTCCTTTGAACCACAGCCCTCTAAATGCTTTGGTCAGAAAGGGCCGCAGTGTTTTAGAGCTTACCCCACAGAACTTGGCTGTACGTCCTCCTGCTGGCAAACCAGGGCTTCTGAACACAGAGGTGACTCAGAGACACAAGGCTGCGCCACCTCAACCACTGTCAGTTGCTTTACTCTTCAAATCCTCTTAAAGAAAGCAAAGTTCAACACTTATTTTGATCCCGTGGCACCTAATGTAAGCATGCGTGATATTAGGGCAAAAGGCCCTAATCCTGCTTACCTCCTTCACCTGGTCTGAGTAGCAAGGCTCTGTTACAGCTCTTCTTCCTAATCAGAGGTAACTGGAAGCCGTCCTGCTCAGGGGGTTGCCTTGCATCCCTGCGGTGTTATACAGCTAGAGGGGAAGGCTCATTCCAGCCATCAAAATCTGAATGTTCATCAAGACACGAGACCCTACAGTGACACTCTGAGTTGCAGAAAGCCCTTGTTCTGTCTTTCCTGCTGATGGATTCTGTTTTCTTTACTCATGTGAATAATTATCAGATTTGGTCAGTGAGCAGACGCCTTGGTTTTGGAGGTGGAAGGGAGACGTAAGGCCGATGTGGGCTGCCCCCCGCAGTCAGCACCAGCACCAGCACCAACACACATGCATGCAAATTGCGCTTCAGACAGATGCTGTCAATTCCCATTAACTGCCCCTTTTTGAATTTATTTATTAACAGTTGCTATCCACAACATTCAACCTGGACACATTCTGACATTTTGAAGGCCTAATTAGTAGTCTAACAGGGAAGCCTACATTAATTGTCGGGAAGAGAGTGTGACTGTTATCAAAGTTACTGCTGGCAATGTATCCAAATGCCTGCTATCAGCAAGGGAGAAAGTCTGCCAACTTTATGCTAAGGAGAATTTTTACTCAGAGTCACTCTTTTAATTCTGGAAGTTAAATCAAAATGCAGCGGCTGTCTCTGAAAGGAATTATTATGAAGCTCTGGGTAGTAGGGATACTGGAACAGGAAGGCGAAGCAGCAAAAAGGAGAAAGGGGAAAGCTACATGGGGATTTTTTTCCCTGGGTGCATTATTTGGTTGGAGGGAAACAAAGAGGAGAAGGAACCATCCTCTTCTTTTCAAATATTGGAGACCAGGTACAGGTTGCAGGCAGTGGTACAGTTATTCCCACTGCCTCTAAAATTTCTCAGGGGCTGGATTAGAGTAGGTTTTAATAGACTAACTCGTTTGTGGGAAGGAAAGAGTATAACCTCAGGGCAGAGATTCAGGCTCCGTTTTATTTCTATTTTTCTTGCACTTTTGCATGGGCCATTGCCAAAGATCATCCAACAATTTAACTTAACAAATTTCCTGCTATTGTACAGACTCTTGATCTCTCCTGCTCTGTTTTTGCGACACTTTGCAGTTACTGCTTTCACTGTTTGACAATAAGCCTTTAAGCCTGAGAGGTACTCAGAGGGTAGTAAGAGGTATTTTATAGAGATGTTTATGGATTAGGTGTCCCACAGACCTTTCTGAACTAAATTTTGTACTGTATGTTTACCTGCGATGGTGAGGGAGATGATAGCCATACAGGAGGAAAGAACCACTTAATGGTACTTAATGCCTCGTATTCAGAAAATTTCTGCCGTGAAATCACATGCCAGGACATAGTGAAGCACTAGAAGTTCTTACAGACAAATTGTGCATCCCAGAATTTCATGATATAATGACAAGTGTTTTTGTCCATTTTTAAGTCCTCGATCCAGCTGATCCAGCTCCCATGCAGTGCATCTGCTTCATTAAGAATTATTATTGCCTATCATGTCTCAGTGTACTGGTCCAAAGGGAAAGAAACCCACAACAATGTGAAAGATGCTGATGTTTTGGCAGTAACTACCAAATTCTTAGTTGGAAGAACTACATGGTATCTATTCCTCAAAATGACTTAATAAACCCCTGCCAAAGACCATGGAAAAATAAAATATGTATATTGCAATGGAAAATAATAAATCATCTCATTCCTGATACCTTTATAATACTTCTGTCTGAGAATAGGTGCCGAAGTGATGAACTTGTGACACTGGATATTTCCACTGACTGAGACTGGTTGAGCTGCCTCAAGATGTGTACTCCACTGCGAAATGTCTTTGACATGCACTGTGTGATTATTTATCTCATTTTGGTAAGGAGATCTTAAGATAGGCTTGGTAGAAATAATAAAAATGCTTCCCACAGAAAGTGGGCAAAGCTTCTCCATAGAAACCCTCCGTTTTTCCTCACCTTAGGAAGCTTTTTCAAATACAGAGTTTTCTTCAAAAAATCCAATTGGAAAACAATTCATAGCTCAAATTCATGGGAACAGCTGCAATTAGACTGTAAATGCTGAGTCTGGCTGGCAGGTATTGACCACGCAGATGACAGTATTGATGCTGGATTGAAGTGCCTTTGGTTGACACTTTTTTTTCTACTTGAATCTGTAGAACCCTGGGTTTGGAAATCCACGAATACCGCCAGGAACTTCTCAAGAACTGCCCTTATTTTTCATGGAAACAAGATCAAGTGATCTGCTTAGTGCTTTGCATGTGTTGGAGGATCTAATTGTGTTTTTCTCATTATTCAGGGTCTCATCTATTAAAAGCTCAAGAGCTAGTACAACTCTTTTCTGTTTCCTTAAGTGAGGAGCTTGAGTTTCCCAAAGGTAGCTTTAACTTACTTGATTACCTTCCCTGATGTACAATCTAACACTGAAGTATGATTGCAACTATCAGTTGACCCACTCCTGTGCTCCTAATCTGAAAAACAATCCTAATTTAACTTACAAATGAATGTTTGCTAATTCTCCTTGGCACATGAGATTTGATTTAAGTTGAGAATTAGAGGGTTCTTTTTCTTTCTTTTTTTTTTTTTTTTTTGTTGCAATTCATAATATTTTCAGTGGTACTTTCTAATATATATTTCTCATGAACATGCTTCCTCTATTAAATACCAACTCAGTTTGTTGCGATAAAGTGAAAGCACAGTTTCCAGAACATTTTCTGTGTCTGCTGGGACCCTTTTGTTAATGTTCATTATGGACCTGTACCAAACCCTAACAAAGTAGCAGGAAATAATCCCACTGGAGGCATTTGACTCTGAATCAAGCCCCCAGATAATGTCAAATTCCAGTTTGAATGTAAATGTCTTCTCCTTCCCTGTCACTCCCACATCCTTAAAATGCCTTGAGAAAGGAGGAAAGCTAACACTCTTTTAATGTCCTCTACTCATTTAAAAGGAATGCTTCTAGAAGGAAATAAATATGATATTGGGCACCCAAGTATAATGGCTATGGGTAAAATTACATTGCATTGGTTATCATTCTTTACATATATTACCAACTGAAAAGGAAATGAAATTTGAATTAATAGACCCATTTGTACAAACATGATTGTTAATATGCAGGGCAAGTCAGTCGGCAAGAGCAGAAGTAAATTAGTGGATCTCTCCAATGCAGTATTTCACCAGAGACCAACTACACAAACACTGCAAATACAATTTGGTAGCTGAGCCAGTGTGCTATAAGACCTGTCTTACAGGTGCAGCCGTCTCACTACAGATTCTCTGTCCTTATTGTCCAAGATACTACAGGCAACATCAGGAAATTACGAGTGTTTACTAAGAAAAAGCACTCTGAGAAGGAAGGCGCTGGTAAAAGTAACAGTCCTCCTGAATCCGTTCTGCTGCTGTCTGGTTCACCCTGACTACAGAATAGTCTAGAAGGATTTTAACTTTGAGAAATAGCTACAAGGAATTTGTTTTTGTGGGATCAGGCAGAATTGGTAAAAGCACTTTTTGGAATTTGGCACTGACTCTCTCGGTAATGCCCAGACTGCCTTGCACATACCTCCAGCACAATAGCAGACACCACGAGCAGAAAGTAAGGCTCCTTGGACTAGCAAGCTTGCAGACTTAAAACCTGTTCATTAGGAGGTAAAGCTTTGGAGAACTCCCTAGGAATCTCATTAATAGATTAGAAAATTTGCTAATTGATTATTCATATTTCTCAAGTATTCCTCTAAAACTATCCAATTCATAATCTTTCATTGTGGTACTGAAAACCATATTTTGTGTGTCAGAACTGATCTTCTTTTAATAATTAGATCTTCAAAAAGCTGACCTTTTTGGGAAGTGAGGAACTACCCACCCCAACTATGCATCCTTATTGGTCAACTCCTTCAATATCTCTGCCTCCAACAAAAAAACATTGCGGTCTGGCTGACTCATTTAGAGCTGAGTTAAAATTATGTGACTGTGACAAAACTCATCAATCTCGTATCCTGAAGGAACTTTACAGACTGGTTGAAAGACATTCTTTTTCTGCAGGGATTGGAAACTTTTACTGAAATCTAAGAATCCTATTGGAAATGGGTTTTCTTCCTTCCTGTAAAAATTACATTTTCTTTTATTTATCCATTCATCAAGGATCTCAAGTTTAACAGTGCAATAACATGGTTAGAGAAAACAGGACAATCACTAAAATGTTGCATTCTGCATCTGAATGATAAGAATCCCATTAAAACTCAGCACTATTTCCTGGAAGAAAGAATATTCTTGGCTTTGGCAGGGACAAACAGAAAAGCCTTTTCCAGCTTTTATCCAGCAATTTGTGCCCCAGTAAGGGCTCTGTGCTGCAGAGTTATTTTTAGGAATATTTATCACAGGTGTTCCACGTGTGTTCAGCACATCCGGATTCTAATCCTCTTAATATGCTTAACAATAGTAAGGGAGGGTTTTTTTTTGAGAACAGACAAGATGGCTTTCCTGGTTATTTTGGACAGCATTCTTACACAAGGATACCTATCTGGGAGCTGAATTCCTGTTCCAGAACTCCTTTCATTTCAATGCCAGCTCCATCTGCGTGGGATGACTTCTTATACTGCATTACCAGGCTGAACAATCCCTGCTGCGTGGAGATAGCAACATAGACATGGACAAATCTAAGCATTATGCTGGTTCCTTCCATGCTCACACAATGTTCACTGGGAACTAACCCATTTATACCATTTAAAATGACTTTCCTTTTCTGGCTGCCCACCTACAGGGGTCTTTTGGGGACCTTGACCTTGCTGTGGACTTATGTTCTGATGCTATGCAAACAGGAGCAGAAATAACCTGCTCTTCCCTCTAATTAGGCTCATTAATTCATTGCTTATGAGAGTTCCTATCTTCACTAACCCTATGATGGATTACAGCGAGCCCAGTTGGTATCCCAAGTCAAAGGTGAGAGCATGTAAGAGAGCAGTGTCCACGAGATGATCTTCAGAACCTGCAAGAAATAAATACCATTAAGTATTTTTTTATTATTTTTGTAGATATTCCTGGTCATTTTCTTAGATTGATTATGCTTTTACTGTGTGATAAATAAGACCCTGCCTGAAGATACCAGAGGGCATGTGGCACCAGCATAATATCTGTGCAACATATTTTGAGAGGTGATCACACCATTTCCAGCTCACCATATGGCTCAGTACAGATGTCCTAGCATAAAAATGACCTTCATCAATACACAGAGGTCACAGATGCAGAATTCAACATTTTGTAACCCTTGGCAAGGGCACAAGCCGTACAGGAAGTACACCTGCTGCCTTGACCACGTTTCAGGATAGAGTCACCAGAAATTTAGCTGAAAGACAGAGATTTTGGGTTAGTTTATGTTGCTGTTGATAACATCTGTTTGTAAATTTAGCTGCTATTAAATGATAGAATGTGCTGATATTAAAAAAATAAAAATACTAAATTACTAGAGTTGACTTCTGTGTAGGTTTTATCTTGGTAGCCCCTAGGAACATCCTTCCACAATATGTCCTTCTGTTCTAAAGCTCCATCAACTGTTGTTTTGTCTCTGCAGCGTGAGAAACACCTAGGAAGTAAGTTAAAGCAGTTGCTCAGAGTCTTCTGTGCTATATACTGAATAGTTACATTTTATTACATTCAAAAGAAACCTTTTCTCTGTCTTAATCTTTGATTCACCTTGGGCTGTAACAGCTGTAATGGCTCCATCCTGGGCTGTCCTGGAGAGGCTTCCTTGTCACAGCTGAGCTGGTTGCTTTGCCCTCTCCCCAAACCTTGCGCATCCTCCACCTCCTTGGCAGAAGCACCCTCAGGTGCTCCTCAGAGTGTTTCTCCTGCTGTTTTATGCTGCCTTAGCCAGGCAGTATGTTGAACAGCACGGAGCATTTGGCCTCCTGATTTAATCAGGATTGCAAAGGTCAGTGAAGAGCAGAAATAGCTAACAGCTGAGAGATGCTTCTCCCCTGGGAACGGCCAATGGTGTTGTCTTTCACTGGTTATTAGGAGGCAGAGTTGCAATTTGCATGAGGCTTTTCCCATCTTTCCCCCAAACTGCTACATGGGATATTTCACACAGCATATTCAAAGGTTGTGCCTGCTGTTATTTTTTCTAGCTGACTATTTCTACACAGCCACTCCAAATGAAAAACTCCATTTAGACCACCGTGTTTTGATCAATGCAGGTTTGTAACTTCAGGAAGTCTTGTTCTATCAGCCATTTTCAGGGCGTCCTACCACATCTACTGTTTCTACCTATAATCCTTACAAGTGAGCTTTGGTTAAAATTACTGAGCTAGTATAGTTAGATTGCAACCGAAAGTATGCTCCCCAATGATCTAATTGAACTGGAAACTGGAGAAATTAACTAAAAGGAATCTCTACCACTACTAATTTCGGTTGTAGCTTTTTTCCCACTATTAATAAAAGGCATATGGAAGATTGACTCCCCTGGCCAAAAACAAACAAACAAGCAAAACAAAAACAAACAAACAGAAAACCAGAAAAAAAAACCCACAAAAAACTGCACTCTATTTTATTCCTGCAGGTAAAGGGACAGAAAGAATTGAAAAGGCACAGAAGGTAAAGTACATGATGCTCAGTGAGATTGGCACAGCATTATGAAGCATCTAATTTCGGCTGCCAAAGGAGCTCATATCGATTTTTTTCTTTTTTTTCTTTTTTTCTTTTTTTTCCTTTTTTTTTTTTTTTCATTCTCTGTGTGTACTTTTATGGAGACCTGAAACAGAGTCTCCATTTTGCTCTTATGAAAACCATGTTTCTTGGAGGGGAATGTGGGGGAGGGAAAAGAATAGCTCTTTCTGCTTGGAAAAAATAGCAGCCTACTTAGCACTTCAGAGAGGATTATACACCCTAATGTTCTGAGAGGCTCCTGTACAGGCACGTTTATGGGAGCTGGATGCCTTAGGAGTATTTAGAAGAGTGATTTAAATACATGCAGGCTGCTGTGCATTTTCACATTTGTGCATTGAGAGAGTGATCTGGATCGCAGCCTTCCCTTTTGCAGCTATAAAACTGGAATTAAGAGCAAAGAAGACAAAGCAATTAGGAAATGCCTCTGTTTCAGGTCAGAACTGAAGTTGTTGAGGTGGTTGTTATGGGGAGCACACCCTTTCTTGACAGCTGCCCCGAGAGCCACGAGCTGACTGGAATTTGAAAAACTCTCCTCCCAGCGGAGACCTGACTGCTGGACAGATCAGCTCTTACCTCACAGAACCGTTCCTGGCAGTTAAGCAAATTCTAAGCAAGGATTCTTTGCAACATCAAAGGAGGATTTATTAGCAGGGCAAACGTCTAAATAAGTTCCTTTCTTTGGAGAAGTGGCTATTATTAGGTAAAAGATGCAAAAGGACCGAGAGGTTCATAGCACTTATTAACAAGCATGTTTTCGTAAGCATAAGGAAGGGAACGGGCTCTCCTTTCCTTCCTGTTTTTCCTCTCCCGGAGAGCTGCGGAAAGGCTCCATGAGAGCCTCTCTACCACTGCACCTCCGCGACACCCCTCTAAGGACGAGTGTCCATCTCTTCCACAGTCACAGACCGGGAGTCCGGTTCTCCTGTGTTTAGAACAACTGTCCTTAAAAGCCTATACAAATTCCCATAGAGGGAAAGGAAAAACACCGTGAGGAGCCTGAATCTATTGCTGCAAACGTTAGCTGCCTTTTTCCATTTGGCACTGCAACAGAGCAGAATTGGAGCTGTCCAAACGACAGCTTCAGGGAGGGGTGAGGGAGAGGAGGATGACAAAAAACTCTCATGACTCAAACATCTTTACTTTCGCCTCCCCACGTTATCTGGCAGAATTAAAAACCCAGCAGGAAATTAAACATATACACCTGACAAAAAGCTGCTTAGAGAATGTGATGTGTGATTATGGATGACTCATTCTCATTCTGGAAGACCGGTCTGCGTTAAAGATTCTGGCATGCTCTGTTCTTTTTTTATTTTTTGTTTTATTTTTTTTCAAAAGGCAATTTACAACTCCATTTTCTAAATATGATTTATAGTTATTGTTTATTGCATACAAAATAGGAAATGTAACAAGCTTCTTTTAATGCTGCATCCTTGCTAGTCAACTTGTTATGAATTTATATGCCAGGTTCACAAATGAAAATATTTTAGCATGCTGTTTTCCTAGCCTATGGGAAAAAAAAACCTTTTCAGGTGCCCAGGAATTGTATTTTCAGCTAATGTGGACAGAGCTGGAAGTACTACCAAAAAAAAAGTGCTTTAAGTGCTTTAAGTTGAAAGCAATGTAATAATACTGGACACTTACATGGCATCTCTTAAATAAAAATCTGCAGTGCCTTTATAGGGACTGAAAAAAATATTTTTCAGAACACCCCTAAGATGTGGGGAATAGATCCTCAGTGAGCACTCAGACAGAATATAATCACCTCTGGTGTTGAGAACAACTGCTTTTTAAAGTCTTCATCAATAATAAACAACTTACTTAAACTTGATTTCTATCACTGAAACTGTCTAGGGACTTGAGTTTTCAGCACGTTGTTCCTGAGTTGGAATTTGGCCAGCACATCCAGGTTAAGAGGCATACTGTGGCTTTTATAAAAAATTGCTAGGAGTGCAAAATGATCAAAAAGGGGTCACTTCGCAACGGTAGGTCCTATCAAAGGATTAAACCTGCATCATCAGGGTGCTCTTTAATAAACCCCTCTCGGAGTAGTGGCTCAGTGCAGGCTTAAAAGGAAGACTGCAGCCTAGTGAATCACCAGCACTGTTTAGTGCAGACTCAGTGCAATGTCACTTAGCTTGAAGGATTTGACATGATGAGAACACAAAGTGGTGAGATGTACAGCCGGCAACAACTGAGGACTTGCGCCTTCAGAAAGCGCGTTTAAAATATTGTGCTAAATTTATGAGGACTGTATCCAACTCCCTGCTATACCAGACCATCATTATCAGGATAAGATGTACATCTGTATGACTAAGAAGGTCCTACACTCTGTACTGCAAGATCCTGTTATTAGCCGCCTGCAAGATTTGACAGCTTGAACTATTCAGAATTTTTTCTGCTCAGATGGATCTCTTTTTGTTTGTGAAAGTCTGGGCTGTTTCAGGAATGGAGATTACAAAAAAAAAAAAAAAAGAATGTTTTTCTCATGTTAAAAAAGTAGAACTTTAACAGCTGTTTGACTGATAAATTCTATTGTTCCCAAACCTTGGAGCAGAAAATTGTAACTGAACAGGGTATTATATCGGTTTCAAGGACAGGCTCTTTTGCTGTCTTTGTAAAACAACAACAACAATAACAAAAAGGGTGCATTTGGGTATATCTCCATGTGTTTATGTTCAACAGCATCTTCCGATCCTGGTAGCAAAATTCTCACATGTTACTGAATCTTTCTTGTCAATAGCCCGGCCGCTACATACCCTCTCATATCTCATCAGCTGGCCTCTGATAAGGTGTTAGCTATGCTGGAAAGCATCTTTTTTCTTATCAACAGAGAAAGATTGGAACAAAGCACAGAAGGGAGAGGGGCGGAGGAGAAGATGTGCAGATGTGCAGAGGAGGAGGCAAAGCAGGGGACAGTGGTGAGAGCTGCAACTGGGAACAATTAGTAAGAAGCAGAAGATGTGGATGGGAATATAGACAACAGAGTGGGAAGTTACTGAAGAGAGAGGGAGTAAGGAGAAAAATGAGCTTCTGCTCAGTGGCAACAGAGAACGGGAGATATGTTCAGGAATGGCAACAGGGGCTGGCATTGGAGAGAAAGGAGGAAGAGAGAGGGGCAAGACTCAAGAACGGGGGAGATGATTAATTTAAGCATGAAGGGGCACATGAAGGGAGTGAGTGATCATTTCTTCAACCCCAGGACCATGAATCTAAATAATCCTCCATCATCTAGGAATAAGTGTTTAAACTGTGGACCTTCTTGGGGAACTCTGCCTCCCCAGTCTCCTTAAATGTTTTGATACAATTCTGTAGAAATTAACCCCTTAGATCTTACTGATTTTTGTCTTCCCCTCAAACTTGCATGAGTATGTCCACTAAAGCTACTGTTAAAACTTTGGTAAGACAGCTAGGTTATGTACTCAGATTTTAAGAAATGACAGAAGAAATATTGGCTATTTCTGTTAGGTTTTGTGTTTTTTAGATGTTGCAAAGACTGGTTTGTATTGGGATAGCTAGCTAGAAAGAGGGAAGGAAAGCAGTAGCTATTTGGAGAAAAGCAGATGCTAAAACAAAAGCAGCAAAGGAAGCAGAGCAATTGGCACTGGTGCAAGGTTTTTGGAGCATTCTCTGAATGACACTGTTAGTTATAATTGAGCCCAAGCCAGTACAAATCAAAAGTCATCGTCATCTACTAGACTCTGAAAAGCTTAAAGTTTTGTGGGAAAGCTTTTTTTTTTTCCCTATAAACACTAAGCAGACGTCTGAGATGACAGTATGTGGGCACAGAGGGTAAATTCTGCTCTACCAAATTACAAATACAGTTCTGTATGATCAGGTCAGACACTGCATCATACGAAGCACACCTTTGAGGAAAAAAAGGAAGACATTGATTTCCTCTGACCCCCTTTCTGGAAGGTTATTGCCCATGTCCCTGCCTCCTGGTATTACTGCTGGAGCTGCTAGTGCAGCAGGGTAACCCCAAGCCCTTTGCAAGTGCTGACCTTCCTGATGTTGGGTCTGTGGTCCTATTTTTTGGCTGCAGACCTAATGAAAGGAGGAAGCAGGTCTGCTTTGCAAAAGCCCTTCTGAGACTTGCAGCAGCCTTACTCCCAGATGGCTGAGAAGATTTGCAAATGCAAACAAAACACAACAGTATCTGACAGCAAACTCCTCCCTGTTGTACCATCACCACTGCCGGGGTGTCTTGCAGCCTCCTTAGGGACAAGGTGTCTTTCCAGGCCTGCGATTGCTTGGCTCCGTCTTCTGATGTGACTGGTGACTCGTCTCTTTTTGTTCCTCCTGAAGAGCCTGTCTCTTTGATGACAGTCTTTGATGTTCCCGTCTCAGATTCAAAGATACTGCCTTTTTCTACTGTAAAAAGAAAGATTTAAAGAAAACCAGGGGTCAGAGACATAAATAGAGTTCATAAAATCAAACAAAATTAATTAAGATTACATAGACAGATTCTTCACAGTCTCTAGTGCAGTGGAAAATCACTGAGAGTTTAGGGATGTTTTGAGCTGAGGGTAGAATTTTTGTGGTGAATACTATTGAATATTTACACAGTTTAGATAAAATTCAAATTATGGTAGTTGCTGTGAATCATTTGAGATAGCATTCACTGCTTTGTTACAGTCATTATGATTAGTGTTTACTCTCTGATTGATGTAGCTTACCATACTGAGCTGTATTGCTACTGCTCTCCAGAGTGTATGTTTAGAAGGAGAGATCTCCTACGAATATCCCTCAGTCTTTTACTCCTTAGGAAGCCCTTCAAATCATACTCAGGTGTCTGGAGGATACTGCTACCTTGACCTTGATCTTGGCCTCTACCCCTTCTGTAATAAAATTAACGATAGTGTGACTTCTCTACAAAAAGCATGCTGACTAAATTAGGTAACACTAAAACCTGTCCTTTCATGTATTTGGCAGGTACTGACAGCCTAGAAAAAAAGAAAAAATCTCATCACATTCTGATAAAAAGTCTTCTCCTTTTAAGATACTGAATTTTCAGCTGCCACAGTAGTTTCAGCTGTAGGTACTTATAGTGCTCAGGGCTGAAACTGGATTCAGGGCAGGGTTTTGTGTCGGGCATTGACTGGGCTGCTGGGCTCGTCCCCCCTTCCCGCTGCCATTATTTTTTAAATGGTGTCATACCTTGCTCCTTTTGGATTTTTAAGCAGTGAAAGATGCCATTAATATAATAGACTCCTTGACTTGCTTGACTTTGAATGATCAGAAAATTCATTACCCAGTAGGGATTTTTAAAATGTAATGAAGAATTAAAAACCCTAGCTGCATGTCAAGGAACCTGCCAGATTTTCCTAAGCTCTTTCAGCTATAAGGTAGGAAACATCTGAGGATCCAGCCATTAATGGAAACAGCAGAGGAGAGCTAGAACTTCTCTTGACAGAACTGTCTGTGCTTTACACAGACTGGCGTGCCACAAATAAGGAAATGACACGTGCTTGGAGAAGACAATGCATTCATTATGTCACTTTAGATGTTTTCCACAGTGAGCACCAAAGCTAGATTTAATCCATTTTGATCAGAATTACCACGTTTTAGAGCATGAGGTAGGGGATGTAATCACCAGAAAATAGGCCAGGCTAAAGAAAATTCACTTAGAGTAAATATAGTTTAGGGCTTGTAGTTCCTATGGCAAAAGAAAACCCAGCTCTTCCAGAAAGCATCAAATAGTGGAAATTTTATCCCTGAGAAGTCTGACACAATTGTGCAAGGTGTTGAGAACATATTAGCTATTAACCATAGTTCTATTCAGAGCCTCACTCTATAAATAATATAGCAACAGCTTTGTTCAGGACAAAAGGGAGCGAAAATTCATAATTTCTACCGTAGAATTCACTGAAGAGAGTGAGACTTAACAATCAAGACTCAGCTTGCCTTTTACTTGTGAAAATGGAGTATCCATTTAAGCCAAATTCTTTGAGGGATGTGAATGTTGAAGTTCAAGTTAGTTCTCTAACAAAATGGATAGCAGTGTAAATAAATGGATTGAGTTACATCGTGGTATTAACCCCCATGAGACCGCTCACCCAGAAGCATTTCTGCTTATCGTGTTGCAGTGTCTTTGAAGATGCAGGTAGGAGATTTCAACCATGGAGGGTATGAAAAGAGGCCAATATCTTTCCCCAACTCTATTAAGATTGGAAGGGTGGTCGAAAGCCTCCCTAAAAAAGCAGTGGCCATGAGTGTAGCTACCTCATCCACAACATCCATAGCTCAGTTACACTTGGAAAGAGGGATTGTTTAAGCAATAGTCCAAAACTCGCACCAATTTCAGTGGTTCAGACAAATTTTCTATGCTACATGTACAGGCAAATAGGCCAACAAAGGTGGTGTTGGAGAGAAAAATGGAGCCAGAAAGACTGGTCAAAAAAAGGAGATGGGAAGACAGGAGTTGGGATCCTCATGGAAGAGAAGAGGAAGGAAAGAGATGGGCAGAATGAGTTAATGTCTGTGGTGGTTTGCATCCACCACCTGTCCCTCTCATCTTTACTGTGCACAAAGAGCATGACTGAACCTTTAGTTAAATGACTGGCACTATTTTCCTCTTCCTTTACCATGCTTTACTTCGAATCCTTAAAATGTGCTTTTGCGATAGCCTCGGCAATACAAACAGAAATTGTGTGAGGCAAGTCGTAAAGGCCCTAGGTGAACACCCGCAGGCACGGAGGCAGTTAATTTCTTGTTATCTCAGTTGCAGGTTTAAAGAGTGAATAATAAAGCAAGATGGGTGAGTGAGGTCTTACCAAGCAAAGAAACTGAAGCAAATCCATAAGCAGAGCTTCCTGGGGGCCCCAAAATACAGCTTTTAAGGTGGTACAACAATTAAAGCATATTTTCTCTTTGACTGTATTTTAGTTATGTTTGTACCAAATTCTGCAATTTTGCTGGCATTAGAACAAAAGGGAAGCACCTGCCTCTAATTCAAAAAAAAAAAAAAAGTAAATTCCTGGTATAAAAATAAAAGACTCTGAGTGTAAGGCTGCTATCAAATCTGTTGATTCCCTTTAGTGGTTTACAACCTGAATTAGAAAAAGATTGTATGTAGTCTATGTTTAGGTTTTCTGATATTTTCTTCCTGTTTTTTTTTTTGTTTGTTTGTTTGTTTGTTTGTTAATTTTCTCCCCATGGCATTTGAAACTTGGAAACAAGATATTCTTAGATAGGGATATATTTTATCCTTGTCCCATGAAATTGCCTTCAAGTCTGAGATGAGAATTATTTGAAATAACTAATTGCTTCCAGCTATATGTGTGGGTTGAAAAGAGCCAGGAGTGCGTTAAAATTAATGAGTGTGTACAAATGCTCTAAAGAGGCTGAGATGAACTGAGCTCTGAGGAGCTGCAATTGGGACCAACCTTAGTTCTGTGGAGTGAGGAAGGGGAAAATCATCCCAAGGATGGTTTTCACATCCTGTGGAGAAGGCCAGAGTGACTATTTGTTGGACTTGGTTCTTCAACATCGTCTCTTGGACTAATAGTGTTTTCCTTTACAAGTTCTTTATGAAAAAAAAATCCTGAGAGAGGTCTGTTCTGGAGACAGGTAGTTCAAATGCTCCTGATGATAAATTCTAGGCTTGTTATAGAAAATGGAATTATAAACTGTAATTAATAAACTTGAAAGGCCGAGATGTTGAAAACCAGGATGGTCCAGTATTGAAAGTGGGTTATCTTAATTCACAGACACAATTGCATGGGCAGTTATGTTCCATACTGTTCTTGGCACAGGGCATAGGTCTTAGCAATGTATATATTTTGCCTCCAAAAGGGGATAAAAAAGTGAGGATTTCCAGGCAACCATGAAAAGATATTTTCCAACATACAGATCATCTAACCCTAAGCAGCCAGAGTTCAAAGGGTAGAATTAGCAATTCCTATTCAGTGTAAAAATGATGGATAACAAGTGTAGGACTGCTTGTTGCAGCAGGTTTTTGAAGAGACTTGTGGAGGTCATTTAGTCCAACATCTCTCTTAAAAAGCAGGACTGTTGCCAGCACTAGATCAGGTCAGCTATGGCTTTCTATAACTGAATCCTGGAATCCTCCAGTCCTGTTGATTGAACAGTTTCCTTGGACAGTCTTTCTTAGCACCGCACTGCAAAGCTTTTTCTCCTAGTGAAAAGTTTTTCCTAATGCTCAGTCCTATTGTCCATAAGCACAATGTGCAGCTGTTGACATAGACTTTTATGTGCTGCTGGTAGGAAGAGTTTGATTCCATTTTCTTCCTTCTTTTTAACTAGCCTTCAAGTAGTTGCCAGCTGCTCTTAAAACTAACTTTAGCCTTCTCTTCAGCAGAATGAAGAATGGCAGCTTCCTCAACCTTTCCATGTGTCCTTCACACGTTTAGAAATGTCTCCCTAAAGGACAGGCTGTGCCGTCTTTCTGGGGAACAGGCTGAGACGGGATGAGCTCTAACTCCATTTCCTCCTCTTGCCTTTCTTGGAGGTGGCACCTAGAGCTGTTCTGCAAACACTCCAAGGAAGCAGCTATTTCTGCGCTGAAGGACGGGTTATCCTGGAGCTGGTTGGTCCTCAGAGGGGTCTGAGCCTTGGAAAGCATCATGTTCCTGGCAGCATCCATTGAGGTTCTGCTGGCCCTTGAAAATTTGGAGAAGATATTGCAAATCTCATGCCAGGCTCTACCCATATCCAGCTGATTTAGCTCAGCTGATTGTATCACCTGTGTACAGTCATGTTAGCTTTAGGCCTCTGACTTATATAGCTAAATTAATAAGACAGGTCACCACATAGGTAATAATTTCTCTGATAGGTAATCCAGAACACACAGTGTAAGCAACTTTCTAACTCAGCTTCATTCTCAGTATTTTGACCTCTTGGGAGAATATAGATTATGAAAGTAAAGGAATCTAATTCAATCCCCTCAGCTAAGGAATCACTCCCTTAGGCAGTATGACTAGTCCTATTGAGTTCAACTGGAAATTTATTTTGTTGCATAAAGCAGCAAAATATGATTCATATACTGCTAGTACTCAGCTGAATCTTTGCAATTCGAGCTCTTAATGAACTTCATTGCCAAATTAATTGCCATTTTAGTCTGAAAAGGTTTCAGAGATACTTAGAAATAAGAAAGAAAGAGAGAAAGAAAGAGAGAAAGAGAGAAAGAGAGAAAGAAAGAGAGAAAGAGAGAAAGAGAGAAAGAGAGAAAGAGA
>JAWLRI010000039.1:5378597-5412029 GCA_034781795.1 Crypturellus tataupa
GAAAGAAAGAAAGAAAGAAAGAAAGAAAGAAAGAAAGAAAGAAAGAAAGAAAGAAAGAAAGAAAGAAAGAAAAAGAAGAATACATTTCATCACTTACTTATATAAAGCAGCATGTGACTTCTACAGTAAAGTGTGTGCTTAAAGAAAGAAAGAAACAAAACTCTCTATCTAATTAGAATGGCCATCAGCAAGTTAGCAAAAACACCTTGATGATGACTTGCTAAAGGTATTTTTTGGTCACTGTTGCTCAAGTCATTAATCCAATGAATATCATTCAAATTTCAGCCACAGCAAATAACCCCATTTGTAAACAGTCACCCAGTCATAACCATTGTGAAAGTGTAAAATCCTTTTTAAGGTCTTCTTAGGAAAATATCTAAACTTAGTTTTGTTTAGAAGCATCTGAGCAGTGTGGTCTGTAGTTTTGCAGCTAGTGCACTGTGAAAGTTTTGGGGCCCACCAGAGGCTTGATGTAATGCAGCTGCTGAACTGCTTCTCATCTTTGATCCTTTATCCACAGAGCGCACAAAACAATCACTAGGTAGCTGGGCTGTGGAAGGGCTACGTTTTGAGCCTGCTAATATTCTGAGAATAACCTCTAAAATCCTCAGTAGAATTCGTCATTTCTGAGCACCAGGCTGAAGAGCTTCCTTCTTTTGCCTTGGCCATATCAGCACAAGGGATGCCAAATACAAAATGCTAATAGGGATTTTGGGAGAATGTCACTGAAAAGCTGAATGAAATTAGTGAAAAAATGTACTGTATGGATTTATGCTTAGTAGGCTTGTGTCTCTGGATCCTGTTAAATGAAACAGAGGAAAAGTCCCATTCTAGAAGGGGTGCCAGGGAATGGTGTTAATTGGGGGCATGGGTTGTGAAAACATATTGCCAGCTCTGTCACTTATTACGAGTTGTTGATTTATATGAGAAATGAGAAGTATGAAGGTGTGTTTGCGGATAAGCATTCACATTTCTCTCTCAGTATAAAGGGCTGAGAATAGAGGTGAAGAAGCCAAGGAGCGAGGAGAATACAGAAGATACCCGCACATCTAGTGAATAGTATCCTCCTCAGTAAGTGACATACTAATTTCCTCTTTGAGCCTTACATATTGTGTCCTTGCTAAAGTTTATTATCGAGTAAATTAACAAGAATCTGCAGCATTTGGTTTATCAGCCAGTCCAAGGAAGAAAAGGGTTTCATTATTATTTTTCTGAAAACAGAAAAAGAACTTGACTTTATTTTCCAATTAATAGTCAAGTGGAGTGATGCATGCTGTCTGTGTTGTATTTTAGGTGCTCTGTCGGGCAGTTTCACATCTCTACATGAGGTTGTTTAGAAGTTAATGCAAATTAGCAAAAGAAATAATTAAAAAATCTCAGTTTCTTAAAAGCTTGTCAGGTTCATTGTATATCAACTAGCTTTTTAAATTAAGTGAAGAGGTGAATGCAGGAGGAATTGATGTTAACTTCAGCTTTTTGTCTCTGAGCTACTGTCTGAAGATAAAGTTCTTTTTTACTTCTAAGCTCATTTCCAAGGAGAATAACAATGTATTTACAAAACTGATCTTAAACCTTTAGCTTTGTCTTGTAAGACTTAGCAAAGATTAAAACGATGTGCTTGCAATTCTTAAGGAAGACAGCTTGATCATTGGCTCATGGTCTTTATGCAGTGGAGGTTCATGCATGCCTTACAGTTAGGAAACAGAAAGACCAAGACAAAAGATTTCAAATCAGAAATTGTAGCTGTTTCCCCAAGTCACACTATTGCCTGGGTAATATTACTCAGATTTTTGCAGTAATTACATTTTTATGAATTTATTTAGACTTCCTCTGAGGTAGGTAGTGTAATGTATGCTAGGGAAGGCAGTAAAGTGTTTGGCAGATGGGAGTTGTCAGTTACCTAGCTGCTGTTGTGATAGTCTTCATTGTATAAACCAAGATTCCCTAAAATCTGTTACCATTCAGTAATTCCTTTAAATCAAATTCTTCTGCAGACTCTGCTCTATAGAGATATATAGAATATCTACTATCTGCTCAAGAGGCCATGCAAGAGAATTTCTCTCCAGAGTGAATTTAAACAGTTCTTAAAAACATAAAACTGAACAATTATGACTGTGCTAGGTGATTTTTTTTCTTTTCCCAGAAATGTGGTATTCAAAGGAAATAAAGAAATTGCCATTGCTGAGCTCGCTGGGGTCCCTGCATGAGGGATCCGTATAGTGCTCGTGCCAAAGGGATGGCGCCAGCAGGCAGCTCGTGCGGACGCTGTCCCGGACCCGGACTGGAGGCCTCCAGGAGGGCAGCGACGCTCAGACCTTTTGGCTCGTCACCCTCCTCGCAGTCTTTCTTTTGATGCATAGTTGAGAAGGTGAACAAAATGGTTGTAAAGTAGAAAGAAGAAGTTAACTACAAGAGAATATAAAAACAGGATGGTATTAGATAAAATGAAGAAGCAGAAACTGAGGAGCATGCTAATAATGATATGAGGAATGTAGTTATATTTGATTAGGAGCTGGATTATAATAACCCCCAAATCTCTTCCCCGGCTTGTCCACCAATAGCAGTTGTGATGAAGGATAATGTTTTCCCACTCCCTTTTTATTCAAGTGTGACAAACAGGATCAGCTGCAAAGCTGTCTCTGGAACAACTTTCTCATTCCAGTAATCCATCAGCGTTATCTCCCGAGCTGCTGCTTCTTCCCGTGAGCCTCCAGCATACGTATTTACCTCCCAAAAAAAAAAAAAAAAAAAGAAAGAAAAAAAGCACAGAAGTCACTTTGCAAGTCATTTCTATCAGTAGCACCGTCTCACTCAGTGCAACCCTGACCACTTTGGCTAAGGCTGAGCCAGCATCCCCGCTCTACCCTAACTTGTGGTCAGTTCAGTGAGGTATCGGCAGTGACAGGTGTCAGCACAAGACAGACAGAAGCTGCCAAAACCCCAGGACGAATTAAAAAAACAAGCAGCAGCCTGGATCCCATCAACGTAAAAGACAATAGCGTTAAAATGGGAAATGGGAAAACGTGAATCTTTCAGTCTTAGGGAGATACACGGAAAACCAATGGCCAAGGAAATAATTATTACTGTTCTGGCTGTTGAATGGATGTATAGGGTAAACTAAAAAAAAAAAGGGAGGTTGGATAATTCTACAACTTTGATGAGGAATTTAACTGTTAAAAATAAGACTATCTGAGGCAGACTGAAGATCGCAGGCATTACCAAAGGATGTAGCTTGTGCCGGCACTCTGCTGCTCAGCTGATATGCTAAGGAACTGTTCTGGCCTTGAGTCTGAGTTTACTGCACCATTTCTGATCTTGCTTGTAGAGGAAAAGGTAATTATTACAGTGGGGCCTGGTTGTTCAGTCCCAAGCCTGAGCGCAGTGGATCCAGCAAACTAACGGGCGCGATGACAGTGATTCATGATAGTGCCTCCCAGAAATCCATCACGTTCCGGGTTCTGCTTTCTATCTCTGTTTGTTATGAGGAGTGAGTAACAGTTGTGTTCTGCTCCCTGGAAATCATCTGATAGCATTAACTGAGAATAGCAACGCTATCTGTTATTATTAGTAATTATAAAAGTGTCATATTTTTTTCACTGCAAGAAGTATAAATTCCCTTGGATAGACTTATATAAGTTATTTGTTTTTAAACTCACCATGAGCTTCTTATCTATTACAAAAGTTGCGTTTGCAGATGGATGCAGTGACTGTTCAGTGAACAAACTAAGAAAAAAAAAATCTGGTGGTGCAAAAATCATTTGAATACAGAGCTGTAACATATAATCCCTAAAATAAGCTCTTCCCCTGCTCTGCTTGTGGCCAGCTGCTTCTCCCAGCAGTAACTGATAGCTGGCAGGTTGGCTTTGACTTTCAGGGTAGCGCAACAGTGCTTATAGCGCATGTGAAGTAGAAGGAAGGAGGCATTAAGGCACTGGTGCCTCTTCCCGAGTCTCAGGTAGCAAATGGCAGCCTGTGCCCATGAAACTCGTTAAAGCGGGTCCAGATCTGCTGTGGCTCATGCCAGCTGTCTGCTCCTGAAGCGCCGTTAAGGCTGTTGGAGAGAAGACGAATGGGGCGACTCCTCAGCCGTTTCGGGTGACCTGGCCTTGGGGTAAAGGCAAGGCAAGGAGCTGCTGGCCCTCTTTTGTGCCGTGATGACATCTTACTCGCCTGTTAAGCCAAAGTAGTAAAAAAACTGGCTGTCAGGTTTCTAATGCACTGGTTGGCTTTTAAGGTAGTAAAGGGACTAGCATTCTGAAACTCTCCTAAGTGTATTTCTGAAAGACAAAATGTCTGCTTTTCCTTTAGCAGACAGTGCAATCACAGCATGGCTGCAAACTTTGACCCTACTTTGTGAAGAAATACAGCACCAGCCCTCACTCTGCCTCTATAGCCCTCCGATTTGCTAATCACACATCCCTCAGGTAGCATGGGCTGCGACTTGTATTCAGCACCAGAACTGTTTCCACACTATCCGGATAAGAGCCAAGGAGGTGAACCTGTGTCCTGTGCAGCGTTCTCCAGGAAGGATTTGCAGTTTGCAATATATTGCTCTTACTGTTTTCTGATAGCACCTTCCTTCATGAAGCTCCCCTAAGCAGTGCTGAAAGCAGGGCCATACTGCTCAGAAAAGGGCCGTTTTGGCCGAAATGCAGGTCCTAGAAAGTAGGATGCTCTGTGCACCTTGACCAGACGCATTTTCCATTTTCCAATGGCTTTCTATTAATCCTCTGAGCCTGTGTAAAGCACCATTTGCTCTTCTACTGCAAGGGAAAGTATATACATTATTTTGAGATAAATATGTGCTAGAAAAAAATCGAAGAACTCTTAACACCCACGTCTACCAGATTAAGTCCTATGGCATGGCAATGCTTGACAGAAGTGCTTCGTAGTGAGAAAAGTTGGGGTTTAGTTAAGAACTGAGAGGTGAGAAGACACAAGGTTACAGCAAGTCTCGTCTCCGAACCTGCATTCTGCTTGGGAGCCTGACAACGCAGAAACGGTGCCATGCTGAGCAGCTGTAAATCCTGGAAAGCAGGTATGCACTGCAGACATTCAATAAGCAGCAAAGGCAAAACTGGGGCAGTATTTCAGGCTACTTTGACACTTAACTTTCAGTCCATTTATGCTCTCGTTTATGTAGGAGGTGATCTCCTCTATCCTTCACAAGGTGATGCATAGCATATTGCTGTGCAGACAGGACAAATAACCATGGATAGTAGCAACAGAAGTGACTAAAAGCCTACAATGTCACGTGGCAAAGAGTGTTCTCTTCCTTGCATGTACCTGGGCACAATGTATATGTACATGCACTGTTAGCAATGGTCATCCTGTGATCCATGCCCCATATGTCAATCTGTATAGTGGTAGGATTCCTATGCACAACTTCACTGCTCAGCTTGCACTTTGACTGTGGAAACATCTCCTTAGGCTGCATTTCCATCATCTCAAATGTATAATGGTAGAAATGGTCCTGATCTCCAGTTCTCGGAGGATATCTTTTTTTTTCTTTTGCTTTTTCTATCTACTGTGAATTTACATGCAAGGCCAGTGTTTTTGTCAAAGAGGTAAAAAAAAAAAAAAAGACAAGAAGGTAACCTCTCATGGAGGCAGAGATTTAATTATTTTACTTATAAATAAAGGTAAAAGTAGAGAAATAAAATAAAAAGATAATTTTTCAACCCCTTTTAAAATGTGGAGTGATAATCCTTCTGCGATGGATTGCAATGTGTCTGTGTTCCCAGATTTATAAATAGGAATTTAGAATGGAAAAGTTGTTATAATGTATAGTTATCTCAGACACATGGTCTAATCAACAATGCATTAATTAGCAGTACAGAGGAGAATTGCATCAGGAGACATATCTTCATTTTTTTTCCCAACATTTTACTTTTGATGTTCCTGAAATTGTTCTGCAACAGAGCAGTTATTTACTCAAATTTTGTGGATGAGCGAGCCAAAGGGAAATTTTCTTTGGAAAAAATAATGAGGTAAATATATTAGATAAGACATTAATTTTCAGGGGAGAGGGATTTTTTCTCATTTGTTTCTTGAGGGTGTAATCCGATAAGTTATTTGCTGCTAGAAAGACCGTAGGAGATGAAACCTTACAGCGAGCAGCTCTTCCGCATAGGCCATGTCTTGGGCATCCATCCTCTTCGGTAACCTGCTGTGCTGTTTGAACCACACTCTTCTACTTGACAGCTTGTTTTTTGACATAATAAATGGGACTCATTTCTATAGCCTCCATCTTTCAGTCTCCAGCGCCTACAACAAGTCCTCCAGGCATATTTGTAAAATAAGAGGGCATTCAGAACCAAGCTTTGTTCATTTGAAAATGAAATAAATTAGGCAATATGCACTAGATGTTTGTCCCGAAGGCTAGTATTATTTCTATTTAACCAATGTCTGTCATTTACTGAAATACCAAACCACACATTTAATTTTAATGTTACTGTCACATCTGAATTGATAAGTTAGGTATGTAAATTTGATTTCAAATGAGAAATTAAATGGCTAATCAGCTGATCATTACAGTCATACTATGTCATTAGCATTTTACGTTTTACATTATTATTTCTCTTTGACTACTGGGTGGTTTAACTTCACAGCATGCTATTTAATGCAATTGCTATTTTTCTTGCTATATTTAATTAAAACTTGTGAAAAAAAAAAACATTCACAAGGGAAACAGCCTAAATTACTACTTTCAAATAATCTGGTGTACCTCAAACAAAGATTTAAAAATATTAAATAAACACGTCTAACAGAGGTTTAAACATATTAAACAAACATGTCTATGGATGCAAGGTATCACATATACTGACTTCGGCATGTATTTCATTCTGTTCAAGTAGAACATTCTGATCTGCAGTCATTTATGTGCTTAATTTTCCCTGAATAAGATAATGCAGGTGAAATAAAAAGATGACTTGACTTTTATTTTTCCGTTCTTTAAGCTTTGGATCAGTTTCACGTTGTGCATACGTGACGTGTTTTGAGTTGATCATTTTTCTGTGCTACTGTCGAATCCACAGGCGGCCACTCTTGCAAGAAGTTAGGGGAGGTTTGTGCTTGCATCCCGTTTTGGGGTTTGGTCTTCAAGGGTCAGTCTTCAGATGTTGGCTCCCTGTGGATGATGTCCCTGTGTCATGTTCTTGTTTTTCTCTTTTAATGCATTTGTTTTGTTGCAGATGAGTTCGGCAGAATCCTGAAGATCCTTTAAAGCTTTATGGGGTTTTCTATTTTATAAGCCAATAACCTTACTTTCTTTCAAGACAGAGATTGATGAGAAGAAAGTTTATGAGAAAGAGTATAAATTATCAGAACTTTTTTCTTTCCAAACTCCTTGCTTGGAGCCTGATTTGGCATTTAGTGGGAGTAACTTCTGTATACTGGGAAATCCACACAAACTTGATGAGTAGATGCAGACAGTTCACACATGCTTTGAAATTCCAGCATATACATGCCCTGAAAATGTCATTTTCCCTGAATGTGGAGCTGAAGCAAAATTATTCTTCTTATGGTAGGAATTTCTTCCTTCCATTTCAGCTCTGGACTGCTTTGATGATGAATGATCTAGGCACCCAGATTGAGTGGTTTCTGTTTCCGTAGTTCTTTACCTGTCCTCTTGAATGGTAGGGCTAAGCTATCTGTTTTGAAGGTACAGGGAACTAGGCAGCACTGGGACAGGGAGACTGCAAGGGGGGTTGGCAATGGAGTAAGAAACTAGGAAACCAGGACTGTGAGTTGAAGCGGGGAGCAAGATTAGGAGAGTTTGGCAATGAGTGCGTGTAGGAGAGACTGAAATGTCTTGAGGCAAGGCTGGGAACAGTCAGTGCTTGTGATGCGCCAGGCAGCTTGGAGAGAGGTCTAGGAACTGAGCTGGGCAAAAGGAGCTCCAGTGCCAGCAGAAGAGCAGGAACTGCCCAGACAGAGAGACTCGGGAGCCTGGGGTTCAGAAGACAGCTGGAAGCTTGGGGTGGAAGAAAAGGAAAATATGGATGAGCAGCCAGAAAGGGAGAACTACTTAGCCAAAAAAAAAAAAAAAAGATAAAAAGATGGAAGAGGAAGAGAGGAAATGGCAGCAGGCAGCAGTGCCTAGATGAGTGCTGTCTATGTAAAAGGGCTGGGAGTGCAATGAGGAATCAGAGCAATTCTGGGACTCGCTAGGTGAGGAGATGTGCCCGTTTGGAGCAGCCAGGTTTAGAGCAGAGGCAGTGGGAGGAGGATGAGCAGGCCAGATAACATAAATGCACACAGAAAAAGTGTACTGCTTAGACCATTAACAGAACTCTGTGCTGTAGGTCTAAGTTTGGTGGCACAGACCCATGTCAAGAGTGAGTGTCATGATTCAATTTGCCTCTCTCCCACAGTTAGGCACCCTCTGTCCCCAGATACCTACTTTTGTGCCAGTAATTTTCCTATGCTGCCTCTTTCAGTCTTGGCAGTGCTGACTAACTACCTATCTGTCTTAGAGCTAAATCTTGTCAAGATTCACAAATTGCCATTCTTTTGCCTGTCTTTTTTGATTAGGCATCTGTTTCAGAACCTATTACATTAAGTCTAGTGCAAGCCAAGGTGCCATTGGCATAGGCAATGCCACCAGTATTTTTCCAGTATCTCTGCGGCTAGAACATTTATTTAAGATGTGGGAGACTTGGCTTAAAATTATTCAACCAGCAGATGTACTTGATGACTCCAGCAAGCAGCATTCTTGGGCTGAAATCACCTGCTGGTTTCTGCTGACGTTGACTCAAACAGTTAAAACGTTTGCTTGAAGTAAGATCAGAACTTCCTCTCGCCTCTGCATTGCACCTATTATCTGTATGTGCATGCGCATGAATGTCTGTCTGTCAAGTCTGAGGCTTGGTCCCTTCTTGTAGTCTGGTGAATAAGCTTTATTCCCTACGATATGGAAGAGGTTTCCCTAGAGATTTTGTGAATCTGTAAGTCTGAGAATCTTACTCTTAGATATTGTATGGGCATCTTGAGACTCTGTAAGCTTGTAAACAAACTAGGGTCTAATTGTGGAAGCTGTCCAGAACTAAACTGGCACTTTGCACAGATTCTCATCACTTTCAGTCCTAAGTTACTGTTTGCAAAACATCCAAACAGCGTTGTGAAGAGCACCAGAGAAAAGCTCAAAGGAAAAGAAACTTCAGAAAAGTTTTTATGTATATGCCGTGTCTGAAGCCAAACTCTGAAAAATGACAGGACAAAACAGTCACGGTCAGTTCATTAAGTGAGTACTGTCCATTCTGAACGAGACACGGTCAGACAGGAAAAAAATAATAGTATCTAATAGTTGAAATGGGAAAAAAGTATTAGCTAGCTGTACATGAAGTCAAATACTCTCACAGTAGATTCAGCGTTTCTAAACTTTGGAGTGTTAGACTTCACACCTTTTAATGAGATTTGTAGGTAATTTTTATGTATGGCTTTCAAAATCTGACAGATGACAAGCTTCTGCAATTGCTGTCCTTTTATTTATTTCAGAATGAGATCTCTTAGGTCACAGAATAAACTCCTAGGGGAAATGATGGTTGCTTCAGTAATTATCTCATTTAAAACTATAGCCTGCAATGTACTGTAAAGAACAGCCCTACAGTGATAAGCCAGAGGACTGCATGACTTAATAGGGTTTTTTCTGTTTGTGCTTATTTGGTTCTGGGAAAGCGAGTTAGCTTGGCTCTGTATTATCCTGTTGCTCTGCCTCAGGGCAAGACTGGACATGGGCAGGATAAATTAATTTCCATTTTGGCTGTTCCTTCCTCCCTTTTACCTGGCATTGTATTTGAAGTGCCCGTATTGTGTGATCAAAAGACATATGATGCCCGAGTCAGGCAGCTCTGCTACCATCAGCAGGGGTGTTCACAGCACAGACCATGGTAGGGATTATGGAGATACTATCTGACCAGTAAAGAGAAGAAAAACATCCAGTCTTTAATAAATTGGTTGTATCAGTGGGGGCTGGAGAAACATTTGATCAGTGTAGACAAGGTAACACTTAGTAAAAAGCTTAAGGATTAACTTTTAAACTCTAGCTGATGTAGAAAAGGGAAAAGGAAAATGTTCATCTTGTGAAATTGGATGCGTTTTCTTTGCAGAGCACTAAAATATCATGAAACGGCAAAATCTTTCTTTGACTTACATACATTGCCTTACTCATATAGTGCCTAAAAATCATTTAGCCAGAAAGATTAAGGCTTACCTTGCCCTTTTTTTTCCTGCCTTCTCAGTGTCACTGCAGCTAAATAAAGAAATTGAGAGCACCTGATGTGTGATTTAACTTTTTCTTTTTCCTTTCTTGCCCTTCTCTTTGCTTCCCTTCTAGCCTTAACTTATTCCTGCTACCTCTCCCTCCCTCTTCAGGTAAAACATTGCCCTTAAGCTGTGGTTCCCCTCTAGCAGCTGTCTGGGCTGTTTTCCTGCCTGTAAACCCAGGCCTCAAAGATGCAGGTTTGAGTCCAGCTGGCAGCACTGCTGGCACACGAGCAAATCTCAGTCCTCCTGATGCGTCTAGAGTTGCCTGGAGGAAGAAAGCATTGCTGTCTGAACAAGAAAAGTACCCAGGGATAATAACCTTGGCAAATATAATTGCTACTAGCATTGCGAAATTTGACATGATTTCTTCGATTACCTGTTCTAGAAATAATGTATTCCTGAACTGCAGTGAGGTGTGTAATGGCTACTCGTTAAGTTTGCAAAACACTTATCATTCTAGTGCTGGTTTTGAGTGCTTGTAGCTTTATTGAAGCGTTCAAATTTCATCCTTCAACTCTGTCTGAAAGCTCCTTTTTTTCCACTCCTTTTTTTTCTAATGTAAAAATGAATAAAATCAAATTATATAAGTTTTAACTGCATATTGCTTCACCTACAGGACTGATTTTCATTGTCCCCTCAGTTAAATATTCTGGATAAGCGATTAAATACCCCTGTACCAGAGAACAAGATTTAGTTTTCATTTTTTTAATTATGTCAGGAAAAGGTTTATTTTGTATAATAAAATAGGGATGCAACTAAATGCCAGCCTGAACAACCTACTGCTTCAGCTTCTCTACGAGCTGACAAAGGCGGTTTCCCAAAAGGGCTCTTACTCTAGGATTTGCTTGAAAGTTATAAAAGAGGTGAGGGGAATGGGGGCTTCCAAGGACAAAGTGAGTTTGCATGGTTTATATTTAATTTAATGGGCATAGACTATCTTGTTCAATTCCATATTAGAGAAGAGCTGTCCTAGAGGCATTAAGACAAGGTATCTACTACTTAGCTGATGAAGGATGAGGTCTCTAGTTCTAACCATGTCTCTGCTACTGTGTCCTGCCCAGTTATGGCAGTGTAGCATTTCTCCCTCATGAATAGTTTTAAGAAGATGAAAATAATGTGCAAAAGTATAAGCTGATTCTTGGCTTCTCCTTGTTCATTCATCACAAGATACACTGTTATTTATCAATTATCTTGGCATATGGACATGTATATGTGCCCTGGTCTTCCTCATGATAGTATGGAGGAGATAAAGTAGTTTCTCCCAGGTGGACCAGCAAAAAACGTGTTTGAATTGGGTTGGTCCTGCAGGCCTCAAAACAGTGTTTTGCAATGGTTTGATTAAATCAGGATTACTGGGGGATTCAACTGGGATTCAACTGGGATTCAGCTCTCTTAGAGTTCCTTTTGAAACCTGGTGTGACAATGAATGGCTCACTTCCTGTTTTTAATCAAGATCAAAAATGTCTATAAAGTCATGTATTGTTTAGTACTTCAATGAAAACGTCAAAACATCTGAAACAGGCCTCCCCCCTCTCCTCAGAAATCAAGTAATTTAACCAAGGAAGATGCCTCTGCAGTTGCTCCAAAGTTTTATTCTATCTTGCAGTCCACTGCAAAGTTCAAGCTTTGCTCTCTCTCTATCAGTGATGTTGGAGGGTACCTTGGCTAACAAAACCAGAAGCTGTCACTGGGTTCTTAAAATGCTGCTTAGCATTTTAACGTGTGCTGCCTTTGGCCATGGGAGAGAGAAGCTCCTGCAAAAGTAGTATGAAATGCAGTTGAAAAATGATCTGCCACTTGCGTGAGTGGGACGGAATTACGGAAGATTTGTCATGGTCAGCAGGGAAGATTAATGGAAGCGCGGACTTGAGTCAATCAGTGCTGAAACAAACTGAACCAATTAATTAAATGGAAACACTTAGCAGAGCTTGTATCACTAAATACAGATGAATATTGATGTGGACCTGTAAGATTCTGGGGTGAGAGGGAGCAGAGTGGAACAATACAGAGAATAGGAAGAATTTAGAGAGGAGTTTTGTGCTGTCTCGTGATGTTTCAGTAGGATTTTGTACTATGGGGAAATCAGCATGTCCTAGGACTTTACAGAGAAGATAGAATTTTCTGTAATTTATCTGTTTTGTATTTCTTGCCCAGTTTTCAACTCTAGCCTTCAGCTATCGCATGTGATTTTTGCTTTTGTATTGTCTGTTATTTATTCAAAATATAAACCAACCCTGTGCCTTTATTATGTCAATCACATGATTAAGGCAAAACTTTACAACCCTAAAGCACCATGGGGCAGTTAAAATACTTTGAGAACTTAGGTAAAAATTAACTAATGATAAAAGCTTCTGGGATATTTTTTTTCCTTCCAAAGACTGAAATCTGTGATAACAACAGGAGTGTGGCTAGATAAAGGAATGGAATCATTTGTTTCTTTCTCCCCTTCTTCCCCACTGGTATCTAAGTCAGACACACACACACCAAAAAAAAAGTTGTCTTAATAACATTATTTCTGCACGATGACCAATTATCTTTGAGGGACAAGCTTCCTTCATAAAGGAACACTGCTGGAAGGGCAATATACAAGCTCCCAGTATAGAATCCAAATTGAATTAAAGTGTCCTTCTGAGCTGGAATCTGTCCCTGAAAGACAGAAGAGATGGAACAGAATAACATGCAGCTTAAATTCATCTTGCTGTATCTCCGCTCCAGGAAGTTAGTGCATGGTATGACCTCAGAGTGGTTCATCTCACTGCTAAAGGGAATTGTTCATCTGAGTGAGAGCAGCCAGAACAAAACAGACTAACAAAAAGGGGGTAAAAATGCTGCTCCTGATCCTAGGCTGAACTGGATAGGACCAAAACTCACTCTCTGAGCCTGATGAAGGTGCTAATAAAATCATATATTCTGCAGACAACGTGATTGGGAGCAGATTCAGAGGTTTTTTCTTTCTTGTTTTTAAGAGGTCTCTTTATATTGCTTGTAAATGACATGAATATTTAAAATGTTTGGTATTTTTATAAGTTAAGGAGGAAAACATGCCTGCTTGGAACCTTTTCCTCTTTCCCAGGAGCTGAATGGGGCAGCTGCAGGTATCTAAGAATACAGTTTTGATCAACAATGTTTTGCTGAGTGAAAATAAGAAAAAAAATATATCCATGGCTTAAGAAATAAAATTTAAAATCTAGTGCAATGTCAATAAAAATGAATATGTCAAAAAGATCTTGTAGAACTGTACCTTCCCTAGGGGAACTCTGACATTTCAACTCTTCTGGCAAATTCAAATCAGGCAAAATATTCTTTAGATGGACAAGGCTGTTTTAAATTGATGTTCTTAAATAGGCTCTTGTCCATTTAAAATAAAGGTTCTAATAATCTCTTGAGAGTTTCCCATCAGTTACATCCATCTGGAAGAACAGGAGGAGGGTATGACTGTAAAAAAACATAGTTTTCTTTAGTAGTTTTCCATTGTAGATTAATAATGGCAGAATTCTTGGTGAATTTTAAGGTGTCTGCATGAAGAAGGCTGGTTGACGTAAATCAAGACTCTTGTAAGTGTTGTGGTTTCTTTGCTCTATTAAGTTGTTTACTTTCAAGAAAGAAGGGAAATTCCATGTTAACCCCATCGGGAGAACACAGAGGTAATGGGAACTCTTTCTCCTGTCAGAGCTGAAGAGAGCTCCTGCCTCAAGGACAGTGGGAATAAGGGTGTTTTGGCTGCTAACAACGGTGTGTCTTCATTTGACATAGGATATCTGGGATTTTCACTGACTCTATTATTAGATCTTCTGTCTTCTGGGCGTCTCATATGTGTGCTAAGTCGAAGCAATGGGAAACTTATGTAATCCACACAGGTGCTAATATATCAAGAACTTTCGACTTTATAATGGCAATAATTATGTCATGAAATAAGAGAAAAGTCTTGCTTTTAACATTTTCTGTTTACTCACAGAGGCTACTGGGATGACTGGGAGTGCAGAATAAGGTTATTACTGATTAAGCTTCACAGCAGCTCAAGCAGTTTTATCCGATTAGGATGTGAGAGGGGTTTCTTTGAAGTGGTAAAAAAGTAAAACCCGGTGTCCTGAATCCCCGTTCCTTGTCTTGCAGAGAAGGAGATGTGATATTACAGCATGCACCTGGATGGTATTTTACTTTCATATTCAGAGGAACTCTGTGAGAAGATTCAGCATAATTAGTTTTTTAAATATACTACCTTAGTGTTATGAGGACATAGCTGGCTAATTTTCTAGGTTAAAAGACACAGATGGGTGAAGACAAAAGCCTTGATTGTTCATAGCTTCGGAAACTATTTCTTTTAAAGCAATCTACGTAAATGAAAACAGAAATATTAGTTCAATACTTATTCTCTACAGAACTGAAGTTCCTGGTTTGTTTTTGTTTTTGCAACAATGTTAAAAGCTGTCCTAGTAATTCTATTGAGCCTAATGAATTGTCGCTGGAGATGAATTTGGTCCTGGTATCTCTGTTTTCACCTGCCAGGAAGCAATGCAAATGTTTTTCAGCTGACTTTACATATTAATCATTTCCAAGCAGGAGACAAGCCCTGAAACAACTCTGTCTCCTTTATATGGGCTTTCTAATTCAGTTTGTTTTTCTAATGGAGTGAGAGGGAAATCAAGTTTTTATAATGATCTTGAGTCGGTTCAGCAGATTTTTATCGTGTTTTCTCCCGAACTCAGGAATTTATGCTGGATTAATCATTGTCTGAGATAAAGCATATAAAAATATGCTTTAAAAGCATATTTGGAGCTCTGGTTACCTTTTGAGTTTTTTTTTTTTAATTTGATTTCCACATCTCCGGGGTTTGGGAATGCCGGCGGGATGGTGGCTGCGCCACGATACCTCAGACAAGGCTGCGCTCGCTGCTGCTTCCTCCTGGCCGTGCATCCCCTGGCTAAACCTCTGCCTGCACCCAGCTTGCAGGGTTGTCTTCCAGCAGCACCTACCCAGGAGCTAAGATTTTCTTTGGAAAGTTCATCTATAGCCTCATGACTTTCAAATTCAATGCTGGTAACATATAGCTCCTGGAGAGCGTTGGTATACAACTGATTTTTCCAGCCAGCCCTGCTTGGAAATTGGATTGAGGAGGCATTTCTCCATCAGTGGACCATTTTCATGAAAGAACACTTGCCTTTGCCAGTTATGGTGACTTGCAGATCTAGTTGGAGTCAGTTTTTTGGTTCAGTTTGTTCTACAGGCATCATTCTATACAATATAAATTTTCAGGTGTCCATATAAACATTCAAGGGGTGTATTGCAGGCACTGCTCTCCCTCTTAAGAAAAATGTTGGTTTCTCTTTCCACGCTGCCATGGAATAATTGGTGGGCTAGCATGAATGAGTCGTGAGCAGCATACACCAGGGCCTCTTCAGTCAAGCTAAAGTCCTTCAAGGCTCAGTTTGTAATTAAAAATGAGAATATAGGCATGGTCCTTAAATCCTGATTAGAAGTCACTTAAAATAATTATAGAAGCGATGAATGCAATTTGAATTATTTTTGCCATGCTAGGCAGCAGCTAATCTTAGTTGGTGAGCAGACATCCCCATAATATAGTCTTGAAAGTGATAATGTAAAATTTCAAATTGTGCTAAAAAAATCATGACTTGGATAAACAAAAGTATCCAGGCTGTGCAGAGCCAATTCTCAGCAATATGTTAGCAGCTATGTATTGTATATATCCATTCTAATATAATGTAATATTATTAATATATATTATAATTACCTTTTTATATATTTCCTTGAAATTGATATTATGTATTTTGTCAACTATATTGTATTATTTTATACACAATTGCATAATCTCTAACTTCATTATTGTTCATAAAGTCCACTTGCAAAGCACCCATGTGATTTTATTATGAAAGTTTATTTAGACTCTTATCTCCCTAGATTTTAAACAGCATTTTTTTTTCCTGCATTTAATTATTTCTTAATTTTATTTACTTTGTTTTGACTTTTAAGCCTGACTAAGGATCAGAGTTGCTTGGGAATGAGGTTAGGAATACAGGGTTGTGCTCACTGTAATATTTTGGGTTTGTTTTTTAAAGCTTTCATTCCCCCCAAATCTTCTGAACAGTAAGATGCACATTATAGAGTACAGTTGTCATCTCAAGGCAGCCTTCCATAAAGTATTGACCATTAGTGCACTATCTGTTCTACTGCATCACTCACATGATTCATCAAGAGCCGGGAAGGAACGCTTTGCTTTTTCTGGCTAGTACACAGTCATCCTTAATGCATTTTCTGAGATTTAAATTCAGTGCAGAATATTGCAAGGATTTCAGACAATGCAGTGCCATTAAAATCTTTTGTACTACCTGTGTATTCATCAAAAACTATAGTTAAAGCCATATATATCTTTACAGTTTCCTACTAGGCATTTTTGATGTCGTTTATTCCCTCCTCCTCACTTAGAATCTACTTTGCTATGGGAATAGATCTGCAGCTTTGTCCTGATCCTGTCGTTGTGTAGGTGGGAAAAGCAGCTCTGCAACTACATTTTGCTTTCATAGGAAACCAATTTTTACTTCATCTCTAAGCCTGTGTTCTATTCTTGATATGCAAAGAAAATAATATGTTAAGTGCCACTTTCTCTTCTTATCAACAGAAATGAGAGTAGGAACTTTCATACATGCGCCTACTTTTTCTTTTTTTAAATATATTTATACATGCATACATAAAAATTGCCATATTTAGATAGGTGAGGATCAGATGGACATTTCTGTTGGGGTGATTTAGAGACTTGCATCCATCTCCAGTGGAGACCTGTGCCCCTTCCCAACAGGAACGTGTTCATCCCCTGGGTCCAGACGCACCTGGTTCCTCATAGATGTTGCCCGTTTTGTGTTAATAACCCATTTTAACTCATGTAGCAGGCTCCTGGGAAGGTGCTTGGGAAGGCCTAGGCAGGGTTTTCATGAAGGATGGTAGAGGCATGATTGTATCTATGCACATGTTCACAGTTTCTGAAACATGTGGAAGAGTTTAAAAGTATGGTGGTTTTACTGAACCAAGAACCAAACTGCCTCTGTGAAATGTAAGGCTGTAAGAGCATGCTCTTGTATCTTCTTCTTTGGAAGTTATTTGGTGTATGTCAGTCTGGATGTGCAGATTGGGAAAGCAGTATGCAAATCCATTTAATCTGGACTTGTTTAAGGTTAGATAGTTTATCATTACTTCTACAACTACATCAACATAAAAGGGATGAAAAAAAATACTAATTCAGTATATTGCCCCCAGAACATGTAGTCATTCTTGCACTGGTTTGCATAGCTCTCGTTGATCTCAGCCGAGAAGAAAAGAATGTTTTGCAGATTTGGGTGAATTAATTCATGTTACTCTTTGGATGTATTAAGTAGAAATCTTTGTGGTTTAGGTAGATGATGCTGTCTGTGTATTTATGGAACTTACCATCACTTAAGTATTTGTTCCTAGTCTTTGAAAACATGTATGTTCAAGCTTTATTGGTAAAACATGTCATAAGTGGCACTGCTGGCGAGTGAAAGTTAAGCAGTGTTGGAACTCTTAAAGTGATTTATTTTTATCAGTAATCCCTAACTTCCCTTTTTGAGATGACTTGGGAAAAAAAATAGTGAAGTGGGAATCTGACCCACTTTAATCAGTTTATAGCTTTGCTTGTTTATTTGTTCTCTTAAAATGAGGTAGAGATTCCCCTGGTATTAAATGAATGCTTCAGAATATTTTGATTCATTGTTTTGTTTGCATTTGCCTTAGTTTGGGAAGATTAGGATAAAAAAAATCTTTTTTCATTAACTTTCTAAGGCTGCCTACTCCTAGGAAATCCCTGATAAAGTCCCAAAAGGGCTGTTTCATGACAAACTTCTAATTACTTAGTCAATGAATTTCTGATGCACGATATAATTAAAAGTATTTTCATTCTTGATTTGTTACAGAAATGAGATTTGAATGATTTAGTCAGACTGATAATAAACACACATTAAAATGTCCTACACTTGAATGAAATATTAAGATTGAACTGTGAGCTTGAATTCTTCTTTTTCTTAACTTAATGGGTATAGTACTAGGAGGATCCATTGTGGAGCAGGGTACCTCAACTTAATAGGTTTACGGCACAAGATCAGCTTTGGAAGACTGTTGTTCTCACTTTGCATCTTTGCCAACATGTTGCTATTGAATTTTAATTTAGAGATTGAGGTAGAGAATGACAGAAATATCTCAGAGAAATGCTGGATTTTTGTTGTTATTGCTCATGTTTCTATAGAAGATATTTTACCACAGGGAATCACAGATT
Source organism: Crypturellus tataupa (assembly GCA_034781795.1). Classification (NCBI taxonomy): domain Eukaryota; kingdom Metazoa; phylum Chordata; class Aves; order Tinamiformes; family Tinamidae; genus Crypturellus; species Crypturellus tataupa. Next base: position 5,397,163 of record JAWLRI010000039.1, read on the forward strand.
ATTGCCACAGTCTTAAACATCATTTTTTGTTGTTGTTGTTATTGAGTCAAGTTTTATGCTAAACCCCACAGCACTGGTTGAATTCTCTAACTCCCAAAGGAGCGAGGAAGAGACAAGGTGGGAAAAATCTCCCCACTCTGCTCTGCGTCTACCTGCTGGTAGCCTCCCTCAACCCCAGTCTTGCAAGAAGGATGATGATAAAGAGATACGTGGTTACTTGCTAAAGAGAGAAACCTAAACCTTCTGATACCTACTGGCACCAGCAGAATAACTCTTTCTAACAGCTTTTGTTGCCATGTTCAAGCCAGTTCTGGCCAATGGTCAATCCTAAATAGACCCTACAGAAACCATCTCAGCAGCAGCAATGACCAAGTGTTTCTGTACATCCTTGGGGTCTTTTTCTCTTGTTTTCTTTTGTTGTTCTTGTTGTTTTTTCCCCTTCCTTCCATCCTTTCCCCTTCACAGGTCCTGAAGGGGGATGTGTGTGCACAACGTGAGTGTATTCCTGCTTAAGATCAGGGCTGGCACTTTGCTGGATGCCACACTCCATTTTAGAGTCTCAAGACCCTCATCTATGCCCATGTCATTTCATTACCAACTTATTTAAAAATATGGTCTGTACTTGTTGGCAGATGTGCAAATTTTAATCCAGTGTGGGGGCGGAAAAGTATATTTTGTATATTGTGTAGTACCAGTAGAGATCACAAGAGATGAATAGGGGATTAGAGCTTTGCAATTAGAGATGCTTCAGCAGTGCAGTTTCCCGTGACATTACATGGCCTAATAGATAAAAACACAAAAATTACCAAGAAGTTGAAAATGTTATTCACTATGCACAAAGTTAGCACCTAGTATATGTTCAACTGTCTGTGAAAATTAATGAAATGTTGGTTTGAAAGCTGGAAACATTATTAGATTATATTTTAATATGGCATGCGAAGATGAAGTATACTCCATGAAGTGAAATAAACAGAAAAGTCTGCTTTCCAAGCGTTCTTGCGTTTCAAGAGTTGGAATAGCACAGGTTTTAGATTAACTGGAAAACTGGCCTGTTTTTAGCAGGATGCTGCTTCACCTGGGAGATGCGTGCTCTTTTCCATAGGAGCCAAAATGGTGGGAAATTATTGTCAGAGATTTCAGCACATTCTGTTATGTACAGCCCGCTTATAAAGTGTGTTAATGGCCATCAAATAATATGAGAAGAAAGTAGCTGTAATTTTCATGCACATTAACAGCCCTAAAAATCAATTATATTAATTGTAATATGTGTTTGGCCAGGAGAGTGTTTAAGCCATTAGAAAGGGAGGGAGGTGGAGGACACTGTTGCATTTCCTTTTTCCTTTGGCAAACAGTGCATGTGATCCTGTGCTCTGACTTTCATGCCTACTCTCGCACCAAAAAGCAATCCCAGCCATTTCTATTCTATTGGACGGTTTCAGCCACGTTTGGCAGAAGATTAAAGGTCTCGGAGATAATTAACTTTGTCAAGTGTTGTGCAGCTGTGACATCTTTCAGTGGCCCCAGGAAGGCAAAGATTAGTATTAGCTCACTACACACCAAAGAATGCACGCTGGAGAAGTGCCTTATAAAGCTCCTCCAGATGCGTTGGTAGGTCTTTTACCTTTTGAGACACCAAAGACATTCAGCCTCAGGACACTCATCAGTAGGAAGCCAGATCAGTAGTTTCAGTGGAAATGGAATATTTTCAGCATGTTTTGCAAAATGGCCAACTGCTGACTTTATTTGAAAGGGATATTCAATTCATAAGTGCTTCTGGATGAACCATTTGCATGCCCAGCAATTCTTTGCTTCCTTTATAACACAAGAAAGTAACTGGATACCTATGTATTTTCTATCTAGAGTCATACCAGTTCTGTGTCAGATGTTTATATGCAGGACTACTTTCATGAAATTCAGCCTTGGGAATGATAGGGAGAGAAATGAGGAATAATGTGAGATGTTTAGCAAAATCATTTCTGAGAAGGGTGTCTCTTTAACATTCTCCAAAAGCTGGTAGATGAACTTTAAAGGTTGTGCACACTTCGGCAAGCACAGGCTATGCTTGAGCAAACCTGAGACTAAGTGACGATAATGTTAAATGCATATTGCCCACTTCTGTAAAAAGTACAGTTGAAAAAAACCTCCAGAAATCATGTTTGCCTAAGGATTTGGGGAAAAGGGTGACTTGTGGGTGGATGAGATTTAAGCATCATATAAATAAGCAAAGTGTTCCGAGGCAACTTGAAACCCTTTAAGGAAGGGAATTCACACAGAGAAATCTGTGATAGATACCCTGCCGGAATGTATAAAGAATAAATATCATTTCCAGCTTGACAACTGAGTGCTCTGTGCTGTCTTAAAGACATGAAAGGAAGGGCAACTGTTAAAGCGATCTTGCAGAACTGCTAAAAAGACCTTATCCTATTGATAAGGTACTGTGGCCTTATGGTATATGTGTATTTTGAGGGAACTCTTGCCTGAGTGCTCAGGTACTTTCATGTCAATGTATTGTTTCCATGTAATTTTCTGTTTCCATGTAATTTTCTCTTCTACCTCTCACAAAAGTTGCTGTACAGTGATGATAATTAAATATACTTATTTAAAGAAATAGCAAAGATAAAAACAGAAGTATGGTCAAGATCTATTAATATTACAGAATTAGGTTCTATTGGGGCTTTAGTTAGTGACTTTTGAGCCTTATGTACTGTAAAATATGAGGAAAATCCTCATAATATGGGATGCAGTATTCTTGAAAATGTCAAGCATTCACAGCGGTAAATTGAGGTACTTCTCTAATTTGCTTTGATATTTGTTCAAGGAGTTTGCAAGTAAAGCCTCAGATCCTGAAAGAATCTCTATGTATGTCCCTACCTTATGCCTCAAAGGGGCAACTTGTGCATATTTTTAACAAGCCCCATATATTTTGTTAGAGAGAGGCTGTTTTTAAGACTTACATTCTTAGAGTCCTCCCTTTCTGAGGGAAGATGGCTTGTTATGTCCTGGGTCTTCTGCAGGTTCCCAGTGCATTTATTCTCAAAACAAATAATCTGTCCTTGCTTGTGTTAGGTAGGGTTAGTGCAATTTAGATCTACCTGCTTCTGATTCACACAGCAAGGCTATTCCTGTAGTATTCAGTTCCTAGTTTTCTGTTAAAAAAATCAGTTGCTAGTTAGCACCTTTCTTTCAAGGCTGTCTAGCAGTTCATACTATTGTCAGTCCACAGGCATAGGTCTAAGGAAAAATAATAGTGTTAGTCACTGGAATCAGGCAAGGGAACATTTCTCAAGTAAAGAGAGTTTTCTAGACACTTAGCTGAAGATGATTAGAGATTATTCTTAGGTGTGTCAGTCTTTAGGATTTTTTTTCCTGTTTGTCATTTTTATATTTTATTCTGTCATATAACACAGCAGCAAAAAGGTAAACTGAGGCACATAAATATTCAGGGGGAAAAAAAACCATTTCTACTATTTATACCATTCTTGGATTATGCTTCTTCCTTTAAATCTTCCTTAAGAAGCTTTCAAAAATCCATTTAGCCTGACTCAATCTGAAATATAAATAGTAAGCAGGTCACTGTCCCAAATATCGTGTGTGTGACTTTAGTGCTTGGACAGCATCCTGGCACAGCCACAGATAAATGAGTCTCTGGGCAATAAGCTGATTTAAACACACGTCATGAGACCTATATGTCTGAAATTGCCTGTTTACACGTTGAAACTCCTGGCTGGCCCAAGATTTTAATTGTTAATGAAGGATTAATGATAAATTAGCATGGAGTATGTCATGAACGTTGTTATCACATTGCAAGTTTACTCCTTAGTGTATTCTGCAATAATGTATTAATGGGGTGATATCCAAAGGTCTCCCTTTGAGGGAGAGGTCTGAAATAAACATGTTGTGTTTCAGCCTCTCATCTCCAGAAGTCAAAGAAGAACAAAACAGACCAATTTAATTCCTGGTGTTTTGGCAGACTTCAGCCTCATCTGCACTGCGACGAGTCTCAGCTTGCAAAAAGTACTGGAGTATAAGGTGTAGCTTCTTATCTCGCCTGTGTCTCCGCGTGGTTCAAGAGGAGGTCACCACCTCCCTCAGCATTATAAACATGCATGTTCAGGCTCCCCACGTCGTTGTCTTCTTTATCTATGCAGATGTATGAAAAGCTCATGCCTCTTCATTTCTATCTGTCCTAAGTGTTTTTATCCAAAATCAGTGACTAGAAATAGAGCTGCCAGATTTCTTTAAGTGCAATTTCCATCAAATTTGTATTTTAGCAACAGATATAAATTCTATAAATTTATAGCGATGCTTTCCAAAAATGCCATAGACTGCCTTATTATAATTAAATTATAACACACAAACTGTACAGTAAAATTGCATTCTGAAAAAGTTTAAATTTGTTTTAAACATTTGCATAGGAGCTTATAGTTTTTATTATGTTTCTAAGGGATTCTACATGTCTTTAATTGCAGTTTTTGAATTTGTAAAAATTTTGCTGTTAGTATGCCTTCATTCTTGACTCAGGGAAGGAATTTCAGAATAAAGTAGGAAAACATATCGCATGATTCAAAAAGGTGACTGTGCATCTCCTCATCTCTGTTTGACCCAGCAGTGCTTTTATTACGAGCATTGTTTTTCCAGTTCCCTTGTAATATCCGCAGGGCACATTCAACTGTCTCAAGTACTTGGCAACAGTCAAATTTGGGTTTTGTCCTCAGCTCTCTGAAGTAAACAGAAGGGACATTCAGCATTACAGGTACAGAGAGTAGCTGGGAACTGCATGCACTGAGTTCAGGAACCGACTGTTGTTCATTTTCCAATAACTTACCCAGTTTGCTCTTCATTTCTCAGTACAACAATTAAATTTACTCTCATTTTTCTGATGGTCAGTCTGAAATAGATGCATGAAGATTTATTATGGTAGTGAGGAAAGACTTTTCCAAAATAGATCCAGTATTTTGCAATGGTGAAACAAAAACATATATCTTCCTTTTTTTATCCAATTTTGCCCTTGGAATTCTGAATTTACTACTTAAGCAACATTTTATGTCCCTTGGAAGTTCCTCTTAGCTACCATTCCCCAAACCAGAAGGTTTATTTTGTTGTTTCAGAAAATGTAAGTGGAACTACAAAATGAACAGTAATTTGAGCAAGCTATATACCTTCACTCTTATAACAACAAGAATGGGGGAAAAAATTGCACGAAGAGGGGCAACAAATGAGTATGAACTTTAATCAGAGCTTTAGCAAGAGCTTACATACCTATGGTAGATACATTGATTTGATGCAATTTGTCCCCTTGAAGGACTTGGATTCTTTTTAATAATGCTTTACAAGAGGCAGAAAGAAGATAACATCCCTAGGCTTAAATTTTAGAAGGTAGCCTATGCTGCTATTCCTGCAGAACAATGGAGAAAATATCTGCTATTTCTATGGTGGAAGCCATCTCTATGGAGGAACTTTGTAGTTATGTTTTTTCTGATCATGAAACATCATGAAAAAATTTAAAAAAACACCATCATGTTTGGGACAAGCAAGTGAAGCAAGAAAGTATATAATAATGTCACTTGACATGGGATTAAATGGAGCTCGTTGTTACAGAGCTTAATATCACTTTATGATATGGAAGGAGCTTCTGTTTTATGGGGACTTTTAATTCATTCCTCTTTCCTTTTCTCTCTTTTTTTGTTTTGGGGGAAAGCTAACTGAATTTATTTTACTAGCCACTTCAACTTTATTTAATCTTTTTTTTTTTTTTTAACTTAATTTAACTTTTCATATCTTTGCTATTTTTAAAAACATTTAAGCACTACTCTGAGTGATTTGCCTTTTCTTTCCCATCTATGTCAGCCAATAAAGCTCATTTATTGCCACCCATTCATTTTTGCTTATTGCATTGATATGTTTATTGCCTATTGCCTGTTAGGATTCTTTTAAAACATAAGATGTTGAAAAATGTCCAGCATACTGGAGATCAGAAGCTCAAATACATGCTTCAAAGAGCATGTCAAAGAAATAATTATCAAATATTTATTGATATCTATGTCATTTTTGCTGATAGATAGCCAAACATATGTGTGTGTGTGTGTGTGTGTGTGTCTGTGTGTTTGTGTGTGCACTTCTCACATTAAAATGGAGCCCTGATTCTTAAGAAGTGTCTAAATATAAGAGAAGGTAAAATGATCACGAAGTCAGTGAAAGTAAACATTTGGTAGAAAAGTTTGAAATTACCTGGTCAAATCTTAGTTTATCTAGGTGTGATTGTGGTTTAATTCTAGATATTACACAAGTACTGCATGAAATGCAACACAATGTTTTATTTATATACTAAATTACCCAATATTTAATTGACAAATGGAAAATTGATCAATATTACACATCTTCGGCCATGTCAGTATTGTAAGATCTAAGATCTTAATGATCATCTCAATCCATCTGTCTAAGGTTAGCATCAGCTACACATAATATATGTAATCCTTAAAAATCTCTTAATACAGACAGCTCCACAACCTCCCCAAGCAATCTTTTTCATTGCTTATGTCTTCTTACAGTAGTTTTCACTATCTTCTACTCCAAAGGCCTAGCCTAAACCTTCCTTGCTGCTGAGGTTTTTTGTTTGCTTTGGTTTGTTTTTTCACTACTACTCATACTTTCCAGAGCGATGCAAAAGGAATAAGTCCCTAGATCTGTGTTCAGCAATTCTGATCACATCTGTTAGCCTAAGGAAGCCTCCACCTGCTCGAGTCCTATTAATCTGCACAGCCAGAACAAAAATGATTAGAGTTTAAATGTTTTCTAAATAGTCAGTTTTGCAGAAAATGATTTTCTTTAATAAAGATGGCATTTAGTTTAATTTTGTCTTTTTAAGTAAACTCTTCCTTAAAACAGATAGAATTATAAAATCACAGCTTGATCTTAAAACTGACAGCTCCAAGAAGCAGAGACTGAATTACCTTTGGGATCTTCATATGACCCATCTTAATAGCAACTGGGCTGCATTCTCAGTGTGTAAACTTACCCCTTTTAGAGCTTCTTTGGTGCAGTCTAAGATACTCATCTCGGCTTCCTTTGTTGTCAGAAATAGGTGGAATAAATTGCTCTGCGGCTGTTCCTCACTCTCCTCTGATATAGATAAACCCTAGACAACAATCTCTGGCTGGCCGCTATGTTCTTTTTTTTTTCCTTTTGTCAGAGGAAATTTGGTAAGATCAAGCTGATATGTAAAGTTATCACCCTCCAGTGACTCCTGTGAGAGCTCCAGCTGTTCTTCCAATCCCCATAAAACTCCCGAGCTGCCCCAGCTGGCTTCCTTCTCCCGTGAAAGCCGACCTCTGCCCAGCCCTGCCGTGTTCAAACCCCCTTCCCGCTCCTTGTCAATCCCTCCGTTCGCAGGAGCCTTACTGAAGGTCTTGCTCAAATCGCCGCAGAATTAATGGGAAGTTTCTCTTTGACTTCACACGGCTCCGAGGAAAGGCTTCTGTCTGCACTGCGACCCTGTAGGAGGTTCCCAGGCTTCCCTGTTTTCCAGCCAGCTCTCCCCTTGAAATTGGATGATCAGCTTTCGGATCAAACAGCTGTCAAAGGCCGTGCTGGGCACTAAGTCGCTGCTGCTAATTTCAAATTCCGTACATAATTAACCTGGTGCACGTACCCCCTGCACCTGAGCTTGGGATTCAGCTTTCTGAAGCATATTAAAAAGAATTTGCTGTAAAATCAGTGTCTTTCCTTTGGCTGTAGTGCAGACAGAGCTTAAATCTACCACAAATCCCCCCTGTTTATCTTTTTTGATGTATGCTCGGTTTCTCTCACATTCCATTAACAATAAAAGCCGTCGCGCGTGTTACGTTGCTCTCCAGCATACTCTCCGTGCCAAAACCCTTTTAACCCAAATATTGGTGTATTTGTTCACAGGAGCACGTAAGAGAGGGTGCAGTAAAAGGCACAGCTTGGAGGTCTTGTGTGGCCTGTACCAAGAACCACCTGCAGTAACTTCTGCCGCCTGCTGCTTCAGACCCCTGAGAGCCCAGATCCGACTTGTGGCACGGAGCTGCCGGTGGCGTCCTGCAGCGCTGCACTCGGAAGCTGTTGCCCCCCTTGCGCAGCTCCCCGCTGCATCGCTGTGCCACGTTGCGGGTGCCAACGCTGCAGAAAGGAGCCTGGGCTGCATCGCCTCGCTCCGCTGTGCCGCCTCCTTGCAGATGGTGCTCAGTTATGCGGTGGGCACAGCTGAAAGCAAGCTGTGGAGGTGTGATTCCACCGCAGAGCTTTTCCAGCACGGCTGCTTAAGAAAACTATAGTGACGGAGAGCAACAGCTTAAAATCCTGCTGATGTACATAAAAGCATTTATTCAACCCCCATTGCACACAAGGCTGGAAGGCATTGCTGTGCCTGTGAGAGGAAATTGTGTTACCTGAGCATCCTGAAGCTCCGCTGCATCCCAAACCAGACCTGCTATGTTCTGACTTGCCAGGTTCGTATGAGAGACACAAGTAATTTTTTAATAGGTTTGACCTGTCCTTATGTTGTGGCTCAATAACAGTCTTGCACACTACATCTACCAGTGTCTGAGATGCTGCATAGCTGAGGCATGAAAGAGTGATGAGGGCAAGGCAAGCTTTTTATATGAAGCTTTATCTATTGTCAAGATTTCATGAAATGTAACTGCACAAAAGAAAGGCCAAGTGGCCTGTTGTGGTAGGGTGTGCGAGCTTGGGCACTACATCCCACTAGCAAGGAGACATGGGGCTTTTGCACTGCTCACATCTGGCTCGCATCTGTCTAGGTGGGGAACCTGCATGAGCATCACAATGAAGGAATGGAATGGAAGAGCCTTGCCTCATATTCATATGCAGAAAGTCAGATTTTGTACAGTTTTAAGAACAAGCAAACCAGCATAGTTTGGAATCGAAATACTAGAGTTCTCAGGAGACATATAGTAAGCTCCATAGGACAGCAAACCCTCTTTTCATTAAGAATTTTTTTTTTTGAAAATCTATATACTCTCAAGAAACATCAAGACTGTACATACATTTTCTGGGGTTAATAGATAAAGGTTAAAATTTATTTCTATATACACCTCCTCCAACATGAAAAGAAGGATTTCTGGAGAAAAAAATGTACCTCTTGTGTTTGTTCCCTCACAGTATTGGACACTGGTATGAAGTTAGGTTGATAGAAACAAAGTTGTGCCTCTTTAGATAGCGTAAATCTTAGGGTTCCCCCCTAATAGGGATTATGCAACCAGTTACATAAACAAATACGATATGATACAAGAAAGGAGGCTAGCAAACTATGGCATTTGCATTAGATCATCTTAAATTTGGAGTCAGATGTGGAAATTTTGCTTAAAAGTTTATAAATTGTCTTGAACTCTCCTCGTTCCTCACCCAGACTCCAGCTGGCTTCACTTCCCCAGTTTTCTTCACTTCCATGATTTCTTATTCTAAGACAGTAAGATTGCTTGTTGTCAATGAGTGTACTCTGTAAGGTGTCTGCTTCTAAATTGCTTTCAAGTTGATAACTCTTTTTAATAAGCTGTGAGACAGTGCTCAGCATGTTTAATGTTTCTATTATTTTTGAACAAAATTAAAAGCCTTTGCCAAGTTTTTTTTAAACGTTTATATCGTTTTTACCCCCTAGTCAGTTGATGGGCAGGGGGAGAGGATTTATGCTACAGGTGCACAGTTCTGAGCACAGCTGTCTCTCTTGCCTTGTCATAAGAGCTTGTCATACTAAGCAAAGCCACTGCCAACCTTGCCCTAAAAGGAAAACCTGTATTCACTGATTATTATTTTTGCTTGCATTTTTTTTCCCTCTGTAAAATAAAAATGCAGGTGTAGAGCTCTATGTGCAGTTGGTTCTGATGCCCCTTTAAGTCTTGTTGTAGAAAATAAAAAATATATATTTGCCAATGTGTTATTAAACAAAAAAAATTAAAGAAAAGGCATCAAAGTGACAGTGCCTTCACAAGGCTGGCAACAGCAGGGGAAAAACAACTTCACAGCCTGATGTTGCTTGAGTTTGGCAGCCAAACAGGGTTTGCACAGGCTGTCTCTGGCAGCAGTTTCCATTGGTTTCGGGTCTCCTTTCTGGAAAGACAAGACCTGGCTGTCAGGCACAGCCAAGCACAATTTCTTATCGTGTGCAGGCCAGGTCAGCCTGGGTGCTGTCCTGCAGCGCAGTCCCCCTCCTGCACCTCTCCGGTCTGCCCTGCTCTGCATGCTGTTCCCTTACCACTACTGTCATTGCTGTTGCCCTTTGAAACTTTAGGGGCTGTTACCTGGAAGTACCTTAAACACCGTATACCCCTTTCTCTCGCAGGCGGGGTGTAATTTACTATTTTCCCCTTTTGGTCGTACAGATCTCTAAAATAAATATTCCTTTCACTCTACTTCCTAATAGGTAGTCCAGTAGCAAGTTTCTCTAGAAACAGCTCTGAATAAAACAGTAATACCATCCATTTTAGTATGTTATAGTCTTGAACCTTATCATGTTGCATTTCTAAACAGAGAGAGATCTTTTTGTTATTTTCCTAAAATATTTGTTTTAATTTATATATTTGATCTAAGATGAACTTACTGTGACATTATAGCAGGTATTGGAAATGATGATGAGGTTTCCTTGCAAGAACTGAGTTACTTAGAACAAATGCACAGCTGTCGCTGCCAACTATTTTTTGCATCTGAGCATTTTTTGGATTGCTAGATGGAGTAATGTTATTTCATATAATAAGCTAAATAAACAGAAATAACCTAGAATCTTTGTAATGTTCATTGGCTTTCTTTGGTATATCCCTCAAAACACACAGAAATTAACAGAAAAAGAAATCTTTGCATTACTGTTCAGATTATGGTTATCATCCTGATGCAATTGCCCCCATGACTGTCCCTGACTGATATAGATCAGCAGGACTTATCTCTTCTTTTAGACTTCGTAGATAGAAAAATGAAATTATTGTGAATTCTTCCTAGAGTGATATCATAGAAAGAAAAATCTTTCTAACAAATGACTATTACTAGAAAATATTTTAAAACTTCTTTTAGAAAGTAGTTCTTTCTCAAGAAGTCTGAAGATAGTTGAGAGAACACTTTAGATGTGACAAAATTTTAAAAACTATAACTTTCCACAATTATGGAGAAGAATCTGGAGAAGAATCTTTCTGGATTTGAAAAGAGTTCTAGATATATTGTGCATGTGGAATAATGCATAGTTACATTATTTCCGTATTAGAAAACTTTTTCTCAATATTTCTGTATTAAGTGGAATTTTCTCAGTGGCTGATTAGCTAGGCTAGAGCTGTTGCTCACATTAGTCTGATTTTACTTTCCCTCTGCCTTAGTTTGTTTTGTTTTGTTTTGCTTTTGTAATTTGGCAAGGAAAAATGTACTTGCAGAATTGCAATGACATTTGCTTTATATTACCTCTGTACACCCAAGGATGTGCTCTTTCCTCTGCAGACCATCATTCCAACATGCACAAAGTCCAGCCTGTTATACATGAGAGTCTGAAGGACTTCCATTAAATATAAAACTGTTTGTCTTTTTATAGAGAAACCCTCCTGAGATTAAAACTTCATTCAATCAATTAGGATCAAAAAATTCCTCCCCAAGATCAGTATTCAAACACCTCCATCCAGAATGTCAGGTTCATTTCTGTAACTTGAGAATACTCAAAAGTATATAGCAATGTATTAAGACAATAAACATAATGTAAGATTAGGTGTTAAAAATTCACTTGTGTGAGTGAGTCAACAGTTGTGCCCCTATGCAATGGAGAAGGTGTATCTTGGCATTTCTTTTGTTGACTTTTGGGGGGCATAGAAGTTTGGTTGGAAAGAGGCAGTCTGCAAGTATATCCACACATAGATGTGGTACATCCAGGTTAGTATAAACCAGCACTATGAGTGATAGTGCTGAGGACTTTTTTCATGGTATCATCATAAATCTTCCCTTTGTTGCTATGAACTTAGTGAAATCTCATTACATCTAGGTTAAAGCCAGCCAGACAAAAGCTATGTATTCCTATCTCCTTTGTTATATTATTCAAATGACTGTAGAAGTCAATCTCTATTGAGTTACTCTTTGACTTAACTGGTATGTATTTAGCTCATCTAATATTCCCATGAGGATGGCTTGCCAGAGAATTAACACCTCTATAAATGGTTCCTTCCCTGGATTCCTTCGAGTCTGTCATGTTCTCTCTTTAACGAGATGTCCAGAACAGCTACAAGTGTAGTTGTATTTATTGTCCTGTGTAGACAAAATACCCTCTGCGGGTTGGACATTGGTTACAAGTTATGGACTTGGTGTTGCCAAACCACATTGCCAAAGCATTTCTTTCCATTTCTATATAAGTGTGAGGCAACTAAACTGACTAGGCATCTATCTTTTACTTTGCATAGGTAAAGTAGGATGCGTCCCTTGTGAAATAGGTTGTAAAAAGCAATCGTTACAGCCTAAGTGACATGGAAATACAGTGAAGAGAGGATGAACCTTTATCTGCGAAAGACAGACCATCAGATTTAGTTTCATACTTTCTTAGACTTATTGAAATAATTAATGGATTCATTTTTGATTGGATTATTCTTCATAAGAGGGCATAAATAGTGCATAGCTAACTCAGATATTAGACATGACTTGCATAAGGCAGATGGAGGCATCTGTGCCACTTTTATAGGTACAGACAAAAAGATGTGAAGGAAGAGTGTCTAAATTGCAGTCACAAATGCTGTTTTTCTCTCAGGCACTTTAGAAATTTAAAATTCAGCAGTTCCCCTGATGTCTGTCAATGTGTCTGTTTGTTTTGCAGAAGAAAAAGATGAAATGCTCATTTCTGGTAGGGTCAAAACCTTTTGTTTTCAAGCTTACCTGGAAAGTTTTGATTGTTGCAAGATTTATACTGTTGGTTTAACATACAAATAAAAGTTTAACTTAAAATTCCAGTCAAAATAAAACTATATAATTTGATCATACTTTTATTGTTTAGTTGATGTTGCTGTCTCTTTAACTTATTTAATAAATATATGTATATTAGAGGCTTTTTGTTTCTTTTTACTGTTATTTTTATTGGACAGAAACTGCTATATTCAATCAGTTATTGGGCTATTTTTGAAACTCTGAATGGTGCGTGCAAGGTCAACATCACAAGAGGCTAGGTTAGATCGTGTAGAAACATAAAGACACATCCCAGATATCATTATTGGTATACAAGCTGGGCTCAATTGTTGCACTTCAAACACCAGTTCAAACAGTTCAGCTTAATGGAGGTGCTTTTTATAATAACTGAATGCCAAATTGCCCTCTTTTATTGTGATCTCCCTGCAGAGCCAGTGCTTTAAATAAAATCAAAGCTGTGCTGAAAAGTGCAGCTCTGCCTAGGACTTCCCCCTCTGTTTCTGTCAGTACCTTGGACAAGACCAAATGAGTCAACAACTCCCTGCCGGGTGTGGGAAGCTTCTGACAGAAGATTTTTCAAAGATTTTTCCTCTGAGAAGGATCCTGGTCTTCTAATGAGAGCTTGTGGCTTTGTCAACCCCCATCTTTAAGGGATGCACTCAGCATTTTTTTCTCTCCACAAGGAAGCATAATCAGCATAAGTATTGAGCTCACTTAACACCAAATCACCAGGTAGAAGGAGGTACTCCAAGTGTAATCAGCACCATCCTCACTTGAAGAAGACTTGGACTGATGTGAATCATAGTTGCCCTTCTTTAATGAGATGTCATTGTGTAAATTTTCCTATCCAGAAGCAATAACACATGCTACAATGACCACAAGGTAATCATTCTGACTAAAAGGAGGATTAGCATTTACAAGTGAATGTCTTAATTTTTGAGATACTTTTTAGAGAGAAATATGGCAAAGTGTAAAAACTTACAAAAACTACTGCTGTACGTTAATACATATGACTTAACAGCTACTGGTTTTACTTGAAAAATACAGGATCTCTGGGATATCCAAGGTGCAATTATTTCAGTGAAAATGCTTGCAAAAAAAAGAGGGGGTATGAATCTGCATGAATTCGCTTGACCCTTTAGCACTTACGTTTGTAGGCAGCATAGCTGCTTTTAGGGTAGATGAATATATTCCTGAATGTCTAGCACAGATGAGAATTAAAACAGCATAGGTAGTCACAGGTGGGAGATTTTGCTTTTCTCCTAGAGGTGACTGACTTTGCTACATGTCAGCTGTTGATCAAAACCTATTATGGGGTGGCAGGTGGCTGTCAAATAGTTTCTAATCCCTCACTAACGATCTTGGATTCCTCTTGGACAGATTTTAATATCTTTCCTCCATACTCTCCTTACCAAAATACATCTCAAAAAGAAAAAGAAATCAAGTTTAAAAGTAGAATTCTTAAATACTAAATTGTTGTTCCTATATTGCAAATGTTCTCTTTTGATTTTAGGATGCCATATTGATAATCCAAAGCAGGAAATTTGAATAAAACAAGACCTGAGCTCCATTCTATGCTTGTTCTGGATCACGGCTAAGCTTCACAGACTTTGGAGAGCATCTTCACTCTGCCCTCTCTGAGGCACTCTGCTTTTTCTAGCCATCTGTCACCACTTCTATGCATATAACAGTTTCAAAGTTGTGGTTTTGTCCACATATTTCCCCTGCCATTTCGCAGATGTTCAGGGTAGCCATTTCTAACTTAATGTCCTCCTTCATGTTCTTGTATTGATATGATATGCATTTGGTGGTGTGCTATACCATGATGACTCTTCCTGAGTAATAATTTCTTGTTTCCTGCCTGAATCCATCTTTATATCTTTAAGGCGGTGAACATTTTCTTCTTCTCCTCTCCTCTCCTCTCCTCTCCTCTCCTCTCCTCTCCTCTCCTCTCCTCTCCTCTCCTCTCCTCTCCT
>JAWLRI010000039.1:5412129-5436589 GCA_034781795.1 Crypturellus tataupa
TTTCCTCTCCTCTCCTCTTTCCTCTCCTCTCCTCTTTCCTCTCCTCTCCTCTTTCCTCTCCTCTCCTCTTTCCTCTCTTCTCCTCTCTGAATTCAGGGTGGCTTCTATCCTCTCAGATAATACATTATGTTGTATATGGTGATAGCTATGATGCCATGTTTAACAGACTAATTTTCCTAACTATGAATCCCAGTTTTAGCATAAAATCTGACATCTCAAAGACAGTTTTCAAACTCCTAAGGTCTTCACTGGGACTAGGACTATATCTTTGCTTTTCTAGTTGATTCAAATTGAGACCATCAAAAATTTCATGTTATTCCGGCACCATAAGTTATACTTAATAAATCCTATAATATAAGAATGGCTTTTATTATATAGAGAAGTAAAGCCAAGAAATATCTTTGTTGATTATGAGAGGAACTATCTGCAAACACAGAAGTGATATATCCATTAGAGCACAGAAGCAAACTGTTTTTTCCGAAGCAAACAAAAATAACAGATTTCTCCCATATTAAAATATCTATGAAAAACCTTCTAAATAATAGCAGCAGCCCTCTTTACCTGAGCAAAATAAGGTGGAATGCAAAAAGAAATAGAATGAAAATTTAAGACTTCAGGAAAATAATCAGTCATTTTCAGAGCAATGGGAGAGGAGTGCTTTTGGCGAAACACTAAGCTCTGAAGATGCAATGTATTCTTAGATGTTCTTCATAATCAGTACTATTCTGGCTAATGCCATAGGGCTTTCCTGGTCTTCAGATCCCTAGTAAAACTAAATGAAATAACAAAAATCATGCTAAAGGTAATTTTTAGGGGAGAAAAAATCCTTGTTTGGTAAATCCTCTTCCTTAGTGTTAATTGAACCAAATCACAGGTATTCTTTTTTTCAGAGACTGTTTAAGCCCAGTATGGCTTGTTCCCTTTCTAGAAGCAACATCATCATTGTATGTGTAGTAGAGCTGTACCAGTGAGGTAGGAAACTCACTTGTTTAGCTTTAAAATTAGAGAGACCATATATTCAGACTTTGCATTTGCACAGTCTTGCTATCAAGGAAAAAAGGAGAAGGGGAGAGAAGAGAGTTCATAAATAACACTGGATGATTAGATAGCTGACACCACTGCTGGCTGCTGTTTTTACATAGTACAAGAAAACTGGTACTGTTTATGTCCGCTCGTAAAATCCCTTCTGTTGGAGGTCACGGCCAGGACCTGTGCCTGGCACACTCTCCTGCATTACACTGGGACATCTGTGTGTGCAGCCGCCTCCTCCCTCCCTTCTCTGGCCATGCTAGTGCAGCTCTGAATTTTCCACTGAGCTACTAAACGCTTCTATAGTACAGAAGGGCTCCCCAGCAAGTGCAAAAGTCAGAACTCCTTTCTCAGGAGCAGGCAGGAGGTCTTCTCTGTGACAAAAGATATGGGATGAGCTTGGGTACCTTGGAAAAGAGCCTGTCCTGACTGCCCCAGTGTAATGCAAGAACACAACATTAACTGGGACAGAAAGGTTTGGTAATGTAGACTGGCACTCAAAATGCGCCGAAAAATAGATGCTAACCAGTCCAGCCAAATCTGCAGGTGACATCCTCTGTGCTCTCTGGGGTGGCAGCTCTAGCTCCAGTACCAGCTGCCACCTCTCAAGTGTTTTACTTCATGTGAAAGATCAGTAGCATTAAATTCAAACATCTCTATAGGAGGTGAAAAACTAAGAGCAGCGAGACATCTGATCTTTCCGGAGGCAACATCGTAGTCTGCTTTCTTCAGAGCCAGTGGTAACAACAGAAAAGCAGCACACAAACCTTAAAGAAAGCCAAGAGATAGGAAGAATATTGTAGAAGGAAATACGTACTGAAAGAAAAGAGAACATTGGATAAATTGTACTGTGTTATTATTTTTTCCTTACTAATCCTTACATAATTTAGATATGCCTTTAATTTAAAAAAAAAAAGAAAGAAAGGAAAGAAAGAATGTGATGGTAAGTCCTTTGTCCTGCACTTAAGTCATGAGGTCTCAGTGGAGTTATGCTGTAGAAGAACTGGAAAAAAAAGCATTCTGCCATAAGGAGAATGAATCAGTAAGAATCACAGAGTTCAGTGGGTCAGGTTATGAGTTTAAATTCATTGTAAGTGTCCACTTAATTGCTATTGCTCGGTAGCTCTGCTGGACAGAGTCTGGTTTATACAAGATCTAAGTTCTTAGAGATAGAAAGCCCCTCAAATGTCACTCAGACTGCAAAAGGTTGCAGTCTGAGTGACATTTGAGGGGCTCATTTGAGCCCCTCATTTGAGCCCCTCATTTGAGTCTCAGACTGCAACCTTTCGCAGTCTGAGTAGGTGTTACATATAAAATTAGATTTAATGAAACAAAATGTCTGTAAACACATCCTATACCTTCTTTACCTAATGACAGAAGCAATGACTCATTTTTTATGAAAAAGAAGATATGGATTTGTCAATAAACTATCAATTCTGGTTCTTAATCATTAATCCAATTTTTGTTTTATTTAAAGCTAATGGGGAAATATATCATAACCATGGTTACCATGGGGAAGTAAAGTACAAAGTGCAACCTAAATCTATTTCTAAATATTAAATTATCAATTTAGTTACATTTTAGTCATTTTACCAAGGGTAACCAAAGCAAATGAAGGTGGAGAGAACAAATATGTTTATATCATCATGACGCGCTTCCTACCCCTGTAAGGTACGGCAGCCACATCATTTCTTAGCATTAATTAGGTTATTTGTCACTAGCATAGAGAATTAATAACCAAAACTCTGTAGAAAACACTTAAGTGTATTCAAAACTGTCTTGCCCACCATGTTAAGATATGTTTATACCCTACTTTTACCACAGCTTTGCTCTGTAAATAGGTTGCATTACTGAAGGAAAACTTCATCTTCTTCACACTTTTCTATCCAAAGTGTTCAGTCTTTACAGTGTACAAAAGCCTGTATTAATAGAAAAGCCTGTATTAATGGAAAAGAAAGGAATTTCCTTTTTTTCTGTTCACTGTGGAAGTTTGGGATAGTGTTTGTCAAGCTGCATGAGGTGACTTGACCCTGAATTTTGCCTGTCCTGTGAAGACCAAATAGTTACTGAGGGGCACTTGCAATTGTTGGAGCTCTAGGCAAACTCTTTAAGATTTAGATATTTTACACCAGACAGAAGAGGCTTTTTTTTCAAGTTTTAAAGAAATGCACATTTATATTCTGCCAGGGTATTTCAAAATCTGATGAAATGATTGTCTTCTGCTTTTGCAAATCCATTTTTAAGAGGACAGGCTTTGAATGTTTGGGAATACAAGCAATTAAATGAGTAAAGGAAATTAAACTCCAGTAAAGAGGAAATAGAAAAGCTTATGAAGCACCTGTCAAAATCTGGATATTAGATATTTTCTTATGAACAGTCATGAATAAGTTGCAAGCAAGAGAGCTACTGACAGATATTTGTGTTTATATGTAGAACTGTGGGAAATGTAATAGTACATAATATACTCTGAACTATTCCATCTGTACCTTGCACATATCACAGGGCTTTTTACTCAAAAATACAAGTTTATTCACAGGGAGAAGAGAATACTCTTCATCCTTGGAATTCTGTTTCACCATCCCTTCCCCTGTTAGATAGGAAAAGCCCATAGAAAACTGTCAGGTAGGGTGCATTTTATTCACAGGTACCTGTTGGGAAAGGATTTCACATGAATGGCAAGGTGACAACTGATACTACTGGCACCTATGAAAGAAGTCAGCCCCATGAAACCAGAGGATGTCCTGTAAACTGTTTTGACTGTTCATATTAAATTTTGCTTGTTTTTCTCTTACTTATTGTTCTGCTATTTTAACTATTACTTATTCAGGACAAGTAATTTTTCACTTTTTTTTTCCTGTGAGGAAAATTATTGGCTATGGTAACATTATTTCTACATCTCTAAGTTCATTTTTAACATCATATTCTTTTCACATTGACTTGAATACAGACAAGTCTTCTGACCTTTACAGGTTTTTTTAGCTGACAAAGGCACTTTATGTTTTCTCGCTGTGATAGAATTAAGTCTCATCCTCCTAAGCAATAGCAACGAAAGTGTTCAAAGCAAAAATGGTTGAATCTAGCTAAACTAATACTCATGAGAATAAACTATATACAATGCATTGCGAAATTGCATTATCTTTTAAGGCAGTGCGATACTTCCACTATTTTATAGCTGACAGAATGAGTAGAAAATGAGATAATGAGCTGAAATATAGAATAAAATATGAACAGGGAAAATATTTAGGTTTGAATGTGTCGGTTTGAAAAAAGAGAGGAGTATTGTCCCATTAGGCAGTTGTTTACTTTTTTTAATACAACTTGGGATGAGGTCTTCTTTCCTAAGAAGACACCAAAAACAACCAGATTTTTTAAATGTAGTAATAATTTCTCCACAAAGTAGTAGTAATTTCTCCACAAAGAATTGCAAACCGCTGCACTTGTTTGAGGGGGAGGGTTCTACTCCAAGCCTATTGATGCGGGTGAGTATCTTTTTGTTAACTTGGTTGGGCATTCAGTGAGGTCCAGAAAGTAGGTAGCATCCAAAAACACTTAAATAATAGTCAGAAAAACAGCTAGCTATGGACAAAATGTGATTATCTGGGGAAAAATGCCTTTGTGTTAACGTAATTCTCACATATAAAACTAAAGTTCAGTTTGAGGGCATTTTAAAACTCTTTATGAAATTCTTTCTTTTATCCCAGTACTCACAACTGAGTAGAATGTGCATAGTCTGATTTGCTTTTGACAGGTACACAGAAATAAAATAAATTAAAAATCCAAGGTAAATAAGCAAACAAAAAATCCCTACTCTGATGAAAGACAAGCAGCAAAAATTGATTTCTAATTCCTCAGCTCCAGATTACTCTTGCAGTACTAACAGGTTAAAAATATTTTTCTACTGTTGTGTGAGTAACATTCATGTGAAATCAGTAGTAAAAATATGCTTCAAAGTTGAATGTTTGTACTGTATGGATTATGAAATCAAATATGCAGAACCTTCTATCATTCTAAGGTAAAATAAACTTAGGGAACACTCTAAAAGTTTCAGTTCTTGATCAACCTTAGAAATAAAAAGGAATGTTGACACCTAATCACCTAATTCTAAGCAAGGATAATCCATATAGCCATGTATAAGACTTTTCTGGTACTTTTCATCTTTGAGATATGGACTCAAATACTACTAGGACTTTAGTTGCTCACAATTAGGTATTTTTAGTGTAAGATAAAGCCCAGACGTTCCAATCCAACATAGTTCATCTTAGTTTACTGATTGACTGTTTTCTTTACGGTCTCTTAATCATGTTACCAATTTTCTTGCTACAATGCCTACAGGAGTTGAAATTGGAAGATGGCTAAACACATTGTTTTACTCTGCTTTATTTATATCTTCATTCTTACATATAGTGTCACAGCATTCATCCATTTCCCATCTGCTTATCTGAGAAGCAGAAGGTTCAAAAATACCAATATGTACCAGACATACAAATCATTATTACTGGTATATGTCTGGCAGTCTTAAAAATGGAAAAATGAAGGTGTCAATTATCTATTGCTTTTACAGAGAAGTTAACTCTTAAATCAGATCTTACAAGCACTTTGCAGAATCAAGATTTAATTGGGTCATTTGATGTGGGTATTGGATTGCATGACGGATGCTGGACATTGTGAAGTCCGAGTTCACAATCTGCTGTCATACAGAAAACAACTTTCCACATCTATGAACTAAAAAAGTTACATAAAACAAAAGTTTTAAAATGAGAATTAATATAAAGCAGACTAGAAGACTTAAAATATATAGCCTCGAGCAACAATTAGTAAAAGTGATCCAAATGATGATTTATAGAACATAGGTATGTAGGCTGCATTTTACCATTAGCCTTCAACGTTGTAATTCCTATTTCTGAGATCCTCTTATGTACTAAAAAACAAACAAACAAACAAAGAAGCAGGGACAAAATAAAAAACATATACCTCATGAGTCTGAGCAAATCTTTGCTGCAAAGAATTGCTAAAAGCGATTATTAAAGAATATCTCACAACTGACAAAGTTTCATAGACATCCAAAAGATTTTGTGAATTAGCTGATGTCTAGTGCTAACTCCAGCTGGTAGTGTTAAAAAAAATCAAAACATGTTTAGGTTTGCATGAAGTATAGGCAAATTTGTCTCCTTTTTCTCCTGGAGTCTGCAATATCTCAAAAAAACTCCTGAGTTCACACAGGGATATTTTTCCCCAAATAAATAATATTGATTTGACACAGAAGAAGAAAAAAATCTGTCTGAGTCCTTACCTAACAGAACTGCTGACAGTCAGCTTCATTCATTCTTCAATCATGGGATTATATGGAAAACCACTATCTATAAATTGACTAGATATTTGAAAGGACCTGAATCTGCTAAATCTATCTTTGGGAGGCTGATAATTTCACCCTTAGGCAAGGAGAAATGTGATTTTTTTTCTCTCTACCTCTGAGTGTAAATTTACATACAGACACAGAAGGATTCAAAAACCAGTATTTCTTTTCATTGCCCCTCCCTCTGGGGGTTTGTGCCCAGCTGTCTCTAAACTGAAACTCGGTGCCTTCTATTGACTGAGTTAAAGGCTCTGTAAGGATACTGGGGAAAATCTGCTTAGAGTTCAGAGTGCTTGCGGTGAATTTTCTTTCTGAAGAAAACATCGTGGTTTTGAGTGTCCTTAAAACAAAACAAAACAAAGCACCTCCTCTTCTCTTCTTCTCCCAAGTCCAATGAAAAGTTTGACAAGGAAATGCCAGCATTCAGAAGAGAGTAAAAGTTTTTTTATACAGCTAGATTGACAGATATGTCACTCTATTGCTCTGCTTCAGGTCTTTTTATCAAATCAGCCACCCTGGCTGAAACCATTTTTGAACTGTCGGTTGATGCAGGGAGTTTCAAAATGTTTCAAGTTCAGGTTTATTTGAGGAGAATGAACTGGGGTTTCACCTGTTGCTCTCTGTTCTGTAGGGAAGAGGAGCCCATTCTGCCTCCTTCATAAATGACAGAATCCAGACGGTGCAATTGCCTTAATTTTACATCACAGAGCATCCTTAAGTTCTGCACATGGAATTAGGGGTGCACATCACGCATTGCAGTGCCCTAACAGTACTGCTGTTCTCTCAGCAATTTTATTTTCAAATAAAACTTTTAGAAGCTATCTAAAGAAAAAAACATCTAATGTCTGAGCAGTATGGCTGAATGATTTTGCTCAAATACTTGATGCAAAGCTCTCCAAATGAAAGAAAGGCAAAATGAGCCTGGGTAGTTTAATCTCAGGACTGGCATTTAAGTGGATGTCAAAAGGTTTTAAGTGAAGTTCTTGATTGTAGGTGAGTGCTCAGTGGATAAATCATAAAAACAACCACAAATGAGGCATCTCATTGGCTATCCTCCTGCTGAAAGGAGATTGCGTTAAGGCAGACTAATGAATACTGAATCATTTTCTCACCCTGGGGGTGAACGCCCCTGTCAGGGCTGAGTCACTGTGCAAGCTGCATGCTGAAGTGATTTAAAATGCAGCAGCCCTTAGTGCCAGTGACAGATGGATATAACTTGGGTTTTATACATACTCATTTTAGGCCTTCACAAGCCATGAGTACAAATATACAGGAAAATGAAAGATAAACCGTGATAGCAGTCCCCTGTTTATGCGCACTTTAGCAAAGTGCTGTGCAAAAAGACCTTTTTAAAGCTATTTAAAATGACCACAGGGAATTGTCTTCTATAGCAATCAGACAGGGATATTTTATTCTTTTTTTTTCCTCTTTTTTTTTTCATTGCTTTCCTTTTTTTCTTTCCTCAGACTGCAGACTTCCCTGAAATAAGCAGTGTGTTACCTCTGCATAATGAAAATGCATCTTTTACATTTTCTGCTGAAAATTTGTTCTGATGTGATCATCAGTTTACCTAGTCAGCTAGAGGTGTTAGAGCATCAGGACTGCAGATATGAAAAGCTTGAGGTACTTTCTGATTTCATCAGCTGCATTTTAAATAGAAATATGTGCTCTTGTTTGAGGGAGAGAACACAAAATGGCAACTTGAAAAGTGAGAACTACCCCTAATAAAGGATTGATCAAACAAACAGTATTACAGTCTCGATCAGAAGCTGCTTAGCAGTTTGTAACTTACCTGAAATGTATGTCTCGTGGTCTGTATTCTGCTGCATGTTTTCTCTTTGTTTAATCCTTCCTGCTCTGTGAGCAGGAGCTTGTGGTGAGCTCTGTAGGCTCCTTTGGTAGCCCACGACCACCTTGGGGACCTTCCCCAAAGAGACGTTTATCCAGCTACTGCTGATGCTGCCAGCAGGACTTCCATGAGGTCCAACCATTTACCAAGAAGCTGCCTTCACATGCTCCTTAGGAAGAAGATGAAACTTTGAGCAACCCTGTCTCTGGGGTGAACCCTCATTTGTCCAAGTGTGCAAATAAAACTCTCTAGGTGTAGCATAGCACCACAACCCATCTTGTAGGGAGTGTTGTTAATAATAAATTTTAAAAGGAAAAGAAAAAGAAAAGAAATTTTATGACATATATACATTGATTACTTCTAGCTACTCTGTCAAACTATAGCCTGTGGAAAGCTAATGTGGAAAGCTGTTTGGGAAAGGAATTACGTGCCAAAGGGTGGCTTTATGCTGTCTCCAGCAGAATAGCTTTGCAGAAGCAATAGCACTAATGCTTGTATTCTGTTCTGTGCCATTTAAGGCATTGTTGTTCATTGCAGAAAATGGGACTTTCAAGCTGACCTTCTATTTTACCTTTGGGAAAGCTAATAGTTGTATTGCAGAGGGAAAAGCTGGTTGGTTGTTTTTTAATGTGGTATGTGCCACAAAGGAGAATGTCAGGAAGGTCTGAAATTTCATCTCATCCAGATCTATTAGTGTTAATGTTCTTTTCATTATGATTTCATCAGGATTAATTAACAGAATCTGTGAATAATATGCTGCACATATTTGATATGCAAAACCAAATCAGCTGTACAATTTATGCTTCCTTACAGCTGGTACTTCACATATTGACAGTCAGGAGTATAGACTACATGCATTAGTCTACACCAGCTGTCTGTGACTTGCAGCTTGCCTTCCTGAACTGAGAGGTGACCTGGATCACAGTGAAAACTGACGCTAGGGCTGACCTTGCTGGAGTCACAGCTTCTGAAGTGGATGGGCAGCCTGCAAAGCAACAGACACATTTTCTTGTTAGCTCAGGAGGCTAGCAAGATGCTCAGTGCTCCTTAATGCTTAAAATTGTGGTGGTATTCCTAGCTATCACACTTGAAAATAGTTTGGGATAAACTTGTGGAATGTTTAATACTTGTTTTCAATGACTTGTCAAGTGATTACTCTGAAAACTGTAAATTATCTCACTGACGTTTCATCAGTAAGGGGGCATAGTAAATAAAGGAGTCTACTGGTTATAATGCGCAAAGAGATTAGCTTTAGGACATGACGATTTCTGTTGATAGCAGTGGTGATGTCTAATTACCTCTACATAAATATCTGATTTTTATACAAGAAGCCATTTATAGAATATTTTTCACATATTTTGTGGCAGTTTAGAGAATAAAAGACTGAGGTCTCTTGTATCTTTCTTAAAAAATGTTTTAACCCATTTATAGGCACTAAAATCTGCACTATTGATGTTTTTCTACACTTAGAACCAAAATAGTATAATCTTGTTTCCTGATTTCACCAGGCTTGGCACTGGTTCCTGCATATTTACATTTAATTTATTCCACTCAGATGTGGCATTTGACTTGAGTGTTTGTGAAAGCCACGAGTCTGACAGTCCCAGAGACTGAAGCTTTCCATTTATTCACCCGTTAAGTACAAAGTTCAGGCTTCCTTTTCCAATTAAAGCGCCCGTGCCCATGCTAGCCAGACCCCCGCATGGGAAGAATCATTGAGATTCTGCACACACAGTTTCCTGAGCCTCTCTGTTGAGAATACCAGCAAGGGGGCGATTTATGCCAGCTGTTGCATAATTTTAATGGGCACACTTGTCTATGGGGAATAAAGCCATTAGATAACTACCCAATAACAGCTTTGGGTTACTACTGGTCTGGGCTAAATTTGAACTGGTAGTCTGGAAGAACAGATATGCTTTAGGATTTCCGTGGGGCTCTGAGAAGTATCTTAACAGAAGTGGGTATTTTAAGGATATAGCCATTAGCAAATAAATGGAGAAAAAGGTTATCTGAATTCAGCTTGTTACTACCGCACTAAATATGTGGTTTATACTTAATGGGAAAGCAATGTAGCTCATATTAAAATGCAGCACATGTATATTATACCTGGTGCACATTTATCTAAGCAGTGTCAAGTTTTGAAACAGCTTACATTAACTCTGCATCTGTGCTGTGAATCCCGAAAGAAGTTCAGGTTTGCTCAGCTAAATCCTTTTTCACGGTGTTGGCAGCTGAGGAGTTAGTTACTGACATGCTTACTTTTCCCCACCCTGTTTCTTATTTATAAGGAGGACATAATAAATGAGAATAGATTGATTCCACAGTAATAGAGGAGTGAGGTAGAGACAATCATGATGAGCATGTTCCAACTGGATGATGATGGGAAAAGTCCAAGACTTCCAGGCTCCTGTTTTCCCACAAGAGAGCCAGTTCTGACACTTTAGTATTTTGGCATAGATATGCCAGAGTGAGAGCAAAAAAGGGTTTATTTCCTACCTACTGGTCCATCTCTGTGGCTCTAGCACCACACTTGTCCTCAAAATAGACCTAAAAGAGGTGACAGAGATGTACGGGGCTTGGGGGAAATTGTAGAGGGATGGGACACATCCATCAGAGGCTGGGTTGAGTCTTGCAACTGTGCTGTTACTGCTTGGTTATGGGGCATATATCCTGAGTTAACTATTATCCTGAATTAACTATTAACTATTCATATCCTGAATTAACTATTAATGTCTATAGTGTTTTCCTTTACTGGCTTGGATGCTAGTTCTTTTGCTGGTTCAGCTGTGAGTGGTGCTGCCAGTGAAGGACTTTGAGAAATGGCGCAGGAGACAACTGGGACAAATATTCTCACAAGCTGCAAGGGAAACACATGCACCAAGACTTCAGCAATAGCTTGCAATTGCTACTGAAGGCGTTATGTCTACTAACTAGTCACTTATCTAGTGATCTTAATATAAGAAATTACCTCGTGTTCACTTACCTGGGAGATGCGGCATGCAGAACAAGGGATTTCATCCTATTTTTTGATGTTCATCCTATTGAGCCTGAACAATGAAACTAGAAGAGAACGTGCAGTACATGCAGAAGCCTTACATGCCTTTCCCTGCTTCAGTTTTATTTCATTTAGGAATTTTATTTGTTTTGCTTTTTTATTTGTTGTGCTTCTGAGGACTGTTCAAGATCCACCAGGATTTACCTTAGTCTTTTGTTGTGTTGTTGTTGTTTCACATTTCCTTTTCTGTTACCT
Organism: Crypturellus tataupa; assembly: GCA_034781795.1. Lineage (NCBI taxonomy): Eukaryota > Metazoa > Chordata > Aves > Tinamiformes > Tinamidae > Crypturellus > Crypturellus tataupa. The sequence continues at coordinate 5,423,611 of JAWLRI010000039.1, forward strand.
CTGCTGTCCAAAACAACCAGGCAGAGATCCTTGAAAAAGTAAATTCCACTTTCTCTTGGCAAATAAACCCCCGTTCTGCATTGCTGGGTGCCTGACTGATTAGTTACTGGTACTCCTGGCCAAGCTGTTTCTCCTATGAAGCAGCTGGTGGTTCTTCCAAGCGAATAGGTTTGGCATCAGGGACACCTTAGCCCTGGGTCTTGTTTTGTTTCTACATAGTTGAAGATAGCGAGACACAACACCTTCCATCAGCTCACTCTTTGGTGTCTGCTTCATATGAGAGCTTCCAGTATTAAAGAGAATTCATAGGAGTTAAAATAGATTTCAAGTAATTATGAGACTATGCTTATATGCGCTTGGCTAGCACATGCTAGCTTTGCTCTTATATACAAGTCTCTCAGTTGCAGAATCCATCTGATTTTTTTTTCATGTTGAGGCCTTTGAGTTTCTTATTCTGGTACTTTAGCCTACCGGTCAGCTGAAAGCAGTATGAGACATACGCATCCCTTGCAAGTGGGAAATTCTGTACATTGTGATGGGGCTGCCAGCTTTCTTCTTCCTACCAGGCAGGGAGAATGAGGCTCTGCAACTCCCAAATCTGCAGCTCTTTTCTGAGAATTTTGAATTTTAAACTTCAAACTTTAGACTAACAACTCAGTTCAACAAGGTATGTAATTCCCAAATGTTTGCCAGGGCTGGTCTTGGATTTCTTGGAGAGATATTTCCACTGCTTCTTTTTGTTGTTGTTTGTTTGTTTCCTTCTGCTTGTTGCAGTAGATATTTGCACTGGGAACTAAACAGAGAAAAATCAGTGTCTTCTGTTGCTACCCATTTTCTGAAAGCTACATCAGGGAATTCAAGCAGCTATCTAAACCAAGTAAATTTTTCTTGAAAGTCTAGTCCTAGCTGAGTCACTCCCACACAAGAATAGAAAGGAGACAAGAAAGAAAAAGGAGTAGCTTTGGAGAAAGTTCAGTTCCTACCCCACTTTTGCAGACAAAGTTTGCCAGCAAGACAATGTACAAGACGAGATCTAGAAGAAAACTCATTTGTAGCTTGCACCAATGCCTGCACCTCTGAGTAGTTCTTGGACACCATCTACTTCAGCTTTTCTTTTTAACCTAGGAGAGCACTACAGACCAACAGCAACACCCTTTGTGAAGACTTATGCTGGGCTGCAGCACGTAGATCCACAGGAAACATTCCATAAAACATTACGTTTAGAAGATCTGGAGCTAGACTAGCTTAGCTTAGAAGCTGTGAAGACTGTGATGCTTTTGGTGGCCATTCCAGGTCTCCTTGAGGGTTATTGCATCCAATTGCCTGCTTAGCTTTCACGGCTTCTGTTATGGTGAATGTCACTTACATCCACCTACAATCACCCTGATCCCAAAGCAAGTGGCAACTTGCTGAAAAAAACAGAAGGTAGTATAGGACCTCTTCGCTTATATTCTATTTATTTTCAACTCAGCTTTCAATTTTGCAAGAGAAGAAGGCTTTTCAGCATACATCAGTAAGAGTTTAAGCTTGTATCCTTCCCAAAGATAACTTTTTATTATTTGTAAGGAATCCCGCCTTTTATCCTGGACCTCAAACAGATCATTCTTTCAACTTCGGATCCTACAATGGTCAGAATTATAAGGACGGTCCTTTACGAAGCACTATGCCAAAAGGTGTTTTTTTTCTCAGAAATTAATAGCAGAGTGGATCTATTTGTACAGGTTCATTCTTGGAATAAATCACTGAGTTCCCAACCATCTTATGGTTACAACAGAGAAATCTAATGGAAAGTTAAGGCTATAAAGAGTCATTAGTGAGGTTGGTTCAGATCTTGATCTCTGTCAGATATAGGAGACTGAAGGTCGGGCACTGCAATTTTTAATTCTACAACTATAAACACTGAGTTGGGAATAGGATAACTCATTTCTTTCCCTTTGTTAAAGCATGAACAAATACAGTCATGATACTAAAACATTAACATCATTAAAGTCTTTGAATGAATATGAATAAATTTCTAATCTGAAAAGGCTGTAATTTTTTTTGCACAGCCACGAATACCTTTTTTTGCAACATTTTTGAGCTTACATTGTCGATTTGACCCTGTTTAGTGGTAAACTAATATACCAGTTGAGTCACCTGGATCAAAGACATTTTAATATGACACAGGAGTATATTTGCTGTCAGCTTTCTCAACTGAAACCACAAAAATAATGTAATCAGATTCACTACTATGAAAAAGCTGATCCTTCATTTGCCTGGACAAATCAAAATGGTTGTTAACTGTCTTCAGTGACCTTCCTCTTAGCTGACAGTGGGTTGGTGGCAGATGAAGCTGAGTAATCATCCGACTGTGGTGAAAACTAAAGCCATGTACTTGATGCAGTCTAGTTTCTAACTGTCATTTGCAGTACATGTGAATTTCTTGTTATAAAACCTTCAGCATTTTGAATATTTTAGTCTTTCTGTCCAGGCATTAAATAATTCTTTAAGTCTGTTTCTTGATAGTGAATGTATATTTTCTTTCTGGATATGCAGAGCTGGATTTGACAGCATTCAAGATTCCCATTTTCATGGAAAATTTTCTTTTCTTTGATAACTCTGAGTATTACAGATATTTGCAGTGGTTCCCCATTAGAAGGTGCTTTCTAACGTTCGGAGGAATTAACATGAAAAAAGTGACTTTCATTTAAGATTGTGTCTGTGTTGCAGATAAAAGAGATGGATATTATGAAAAAAAATTCACAGTGAGAGCAATGAAACCCTGGAACACGTTGTCCAGAGAAACTGCATAATCTCCATCCTTGGGGTTTCTCAAAACTTGCCAGGGAACAGCCCTGGGCAAGCTAATATAAGATTGTCTTTGCTTTAAGAGCAGCAGTGGGTTGAACTAGATGACCTCTAGAGGTCTATGATCATTGTCCTTTCACAGATTTTAGACTGAAGATATGATTATCTTTGCTGAAATATGGATTGCACTGAATCCTACAGCAAACTCTGAATATTCATGTCACCACCTACATGTCACAGACCTACAGCCATGTGTTCCTTGGAGAAGTGTTCTTCATTTATCGCGTTTGTAAAACTTTGGGAACAACCCTGCATAATTTTAAGAGTCGTGATTTCAATTACCTCATTTTGAATGTCTGAACTTTTGAATTTTATCTTGATAGAATATCAGAATTGCAGAATTGCACATTATATTGTACCTGCAAATAGAACAGACAAATCAAATACTCTCCCTTTCTTTTTGAATGCTTAATCAGGTGTATATTTTATGCATAAAGTGGGGTATCTTAAAATTAAATTACTGTTATTTTCTGCCATTTAACTTGAAAATAAGGGGGACACAGGAAATCAAGCCAACAAAAATGAAGTGTACATACTTTCCTGGGATTTACAGTGAAAGAATCAAAAGAGACCAAGGGAGGGGATTGAGGGTCTCAGAAATGCTTGCCATATTATGTTAAAGGAAGAATGAATTAAAAAACAACAGAATTGGCAAACAGTAGCTTTTTTGCTTTCTGTTTTTCCCTGATCACACATTCCATTAAGCAAGAAGCTACAGATGGAACATTTACTGGGCTCTTTCTGACCTGCAGGATAGTGGGACTACAGATAAGAACTTCTCAACTTCCCACATATTTCTGAAAAGAACATATGGAGTGGCTGGAGCTGCTGAGGAGGAAAGAAGAATTTCAGAAGCTAGTTTAACTGGTTCCAGGTATGCCTAGAGAGCGTGCATTATTAGACCAAAAACATACAACTAGCGACTGCTGCCATTCCCTCTCTCTCCTGGGTTTTATCACAGAAGAATCCTAGCACATGGAAATCCTTCACATGGAGAAGATGTTCAGCTTGCTAAGCTATCATATTCCAACAGGCAAAAATGGAGGAGTAGAAAGGGAGAGACATGTAATCCTGTGAAAGGCAGTGATCCTGGTCTCCTAATTATGCTTGCTAAGATGTTTCACATTGAGGGATGAGAGAGTAGCCTGTTTTAGGAAAAGAAAAAGTCATTCTGACCTTAGTTATTACATAACATTAAAAAAAAGAGGGGGGGATGTGGAGGGATTTCAACAGCTTGGAAATGCCTATCCTGGAGGGAAGCCAACAGCCTGTGAATCATCTCTGAATCCAAATTTCCCAGGTAGTGACAGGGAAATATTTGTCTCTTCAAAAATGCTGTCTCTTGCAGTTTCTATCAACTGGTTTTAGATTCAACGATACAACTTCCTCAGTGACTGGATTGTTAATAAACATCTCTTGGTATGTAGTTCACTCAATTCATTGTACAAAGAACGTAACTACCAAACTTCAGTTTCTGAGTTGGATGCCAAGGACTTTTTCTAGAATTAGATATAAGTCCTTATAAAAATTCAGGAAATTTCACCTGCTATTAAATTTTGGAGACTTATCTTTAGAATTGCTCATAACAAGACAGAATAACATTTATTACACTATTGATTTCATAAATCAAGTTCTGTCCACTGTCTGTCCAGTGACTAGTTAATATCAGTTATCTTGATGCTTAGTTCACTTGAAAAGAAAAAGCAATGTACTACACCCCATCGGCTCCAAGCTTTTTTTCCTCCTCTCCTCTCTTTTCTACTCCAAGATTGCTGATTCTCAGCTGCCTGCTATGCTGAAATCAGGATTTGCTCGTTAGCTCAGACTCGCACCTCCTGTCTGGCTTGTGCCTTATCAGGAAGATCTATCACTGTGATTGTGGGCAACCAAACTAATGAAAAGATACAAAATAAAGATGTATGTATTTTAACTTTGCTTGGTTGCCTGTACTTGAGCTCTCTCACCAGATGACTATGCTGCCAGCCTGTTGAAAGCATTTGCAACATGAAATGATGTTTCAGAGTATTTCTTTTCTCTGTTACTCTTCTGATCTTTTTTAATCTATATCTGGAATGCACTGGAAAGGTTGCAGGATGCTGGAGATATGTACCTAGCCATTTACACTCCTCTTTATTGTTATGTAAAACTAGAAAATAAAGCATATATATATGTATATAAGTATGTATATATATATGCAGACACATATATATATATGAGATATATATATATATATCTCATTGTGACATGACAATGCAAAACAAGGTGCAGGAAAAGTAACTCATATATCACAATAATTCCAGGGGACCTTTTACTAGTCTTGACCATTGCAGACTTAACACAATTTGTAATTTAAGAAAATATCTTGGCAATTATCTTAGCAATAGAAGTCCTTTCATCTACAGATGAATGCAAGAGATGAGCTAGCAGCACCCTGCAGCTAGTGGGCTGAAAGCTCTGGTTCTGTCCTCAGTTTTGAGAGCAGTCTGAAGTGTTTGTTGCAGTGGATCTGTGAACTCTAGTATTATTCAAAGGAAAATATGAATTATTTTTCCTTCCTGTTACATCTTCACTCTTAAAAATCTTATTATAGAGGTTCAAGTTTAAGTTCACTTTACAATGGTTAATACCAGCACTAGTTTACTGCGTATAATTTATAAAAGATGCAATTTCTTGTTTATTTCCTCTGGCTCTGAACTATCTTCTGGCTGAAAGCCTATGCTTCTTGCTTTTTATTGTATGACTCAGTCTTCCAAAGGCAATTGTTCCACTAGGAAGATAAGGTGAAAAGGCAACTGAAATAATACAATGTATTGTCAAAATAAAATGTGGTACAGTTTTAGTTTATTGTTACTGAGGGAATTCTATTTCAGGATCTTTCCCTCTGTGCCCAAAAGTAAGACAAACTAGTGAGCATTTCTACTTCTGCTCAGAAATTTCAGTTATATAATGCACTGCCATATATGTGCTGTTTATACAAGACAAAAGCAAAACTTTCTCCCTATAGACAAAAGGACCATTATCTTTAAATCTTCCATTACTTCTGGCTTCATGATATCATGAAGGCAAAAAGTAGCACTCTTTTTTTCAAGAAAAGAATGTTTGAGCTTTTACCTAAAGACATACAACTTCCTCACAGTATTGGAACATAAAAGAAATCAAGCCCTTAATATGCTATTGGTGCATCTATGTATATTTCTGAAAGCTTTATAACAGTCAACTATTTTTCAAATATTTTTGTTTTGTTTTGTTTTGTTTTGTTTTTTTGTGGAAATGGCACTCAGTCATAACTCCTCCCACTCCTGTTCCATGTAGCTTCCAGGGACCCAGTTGGAGGGGAGAGTCTGTTGCTCTGGGAGTGTAGAGTCATGAGGGAGATCTGCCGTCTTTCTGCCAATGGCTCTGTTTCCTAGCTGAGATAACGAGTACAAGACATGACAGGAAATAGGAGATGGGCAAGAGGGAAACTAACACACTTTCTTATGTCACTTTGCAATGATCTGTCTCAGACTTTATGTAAAATGGCAAAATAGTCAAAAGAGAAATCAAATTAACTGGTCTCAAATCCAGAATGTATTCTACACTTTCCCCAATGAGGAATCTTTTTCTTCAAGACTGAGTAAAGGTCTCCCTACTTTCCCATCAGGCAGCAACAGTCCCTTGCTTGCCATTCTTTTTGTGGCTATTGCTAAATCTAGATGCTTTATATAAACACAGTCTGACAGAAGAATGTAACTCCATGGAACAACGATTACCGGGTGGAGAGCTGGATCCCCAAAGACTTAACAGATGTTGCATTTGATGAGTGGGGAGAGAATGGCCTATCATTCAAAATCTATCATGCAAAATAATCAAAAAGCAAAGCAAAAATTGAGTAGAGATTGGAAAAAGCTTATTGTTCATTATTTTCACAGTGGCTATTCCAGTCAATTATCATATAGCCTCTCAGGATTGAATGCTATTTTGAAAGCTTACAAGCACTTCAAAACACAATTAAACACCCATGCAGGATTAAATTTCGTGTTCACTACACAGTCAACTATCATGACAGAGGTGAACCAAACCAATTTCTCCCTGACCCTGGCTCTAGTTCTCTTAAAGTCCCAATAGAGTTTTGAATAGTTCAGCTATAGATATGGGAGTTACTTTAAACTGATCCTGTAGTAATTTAGAACAAGCAGCGCCTCAGAATGGCATGCATATCACACAAACATCTATGTAGGGCTTCACTCACTGAGCAGTGAGAAACAATAATGAGTCGAATACATTGGTTAACTAAGAGTTAGTTTTGTTCAATATTCTATTCATTGGTAGATTAAATATAGCTAGAGTTTGTCAGCATATGTATTCTTTCATGTCTTGCTCATACTGTTTTAATTATTATTCCAAAGCAAAAATCAGTCTTTTTCCTTCATTCACTCTGCACAATCCACCATATCAGTTGTGGATTTTATGTAAAGCACATTGGAGAAAAAAGTCCCGTGGTTTTCAGTGAGCAGTCTGTCAACGGGGCAGTTCTTGTGGAAAATAATAGCATAGGACCATATAATTATGTCTGAGTATATAATGCCTCTGCATGAGAGGGGCATATCTGAAGAATGGTTGAGGTTGGAAGGAATCTCTGGAGATCCAACCTGGCTGTTCATAGCAAGCCTTATTTCCTCAGGGCCATGTTCTAACTTCATTTCTCGAGTTTTAAATACTTGACTTTACCAATTTAATGTTCTCTTGCTCAAAAAATAACCCTCTTTATTATGCTTTACTTTCTAATTATGGGATCGTTTGCCAATTTCCTGTGGCCTCTTATCAAGAGAGTGGAATCCTGTTGTGATTTTACATTTAGTATTATAATTTTTTTCATTGAACTGGGCATCAAGATTTGGAGGTTTAATGCAATCCTGGAAATTATTGTAATGTACCAAACTAATTTTGACCTTTTTGAGGTTCTGTATTTTGATTGTCAAACCACTCCACCTCTTCAGCATGAGTCAGTGAGGCTGCAATCAATGAAGAAAAGAATTAAACAGAAATAATAAAAAATGGATGGTCTGGAATTTTAACATATCTTTTGGTGAAGATATTGTCCAAAATATTGTCCCAGATCTACCAGAAACATACATCTGAGTTGGTTTTTGGTTAGACCTCACTATTGAGCCTCAGGATGCTAATTACTGACATTATGTTTCAATACAGATGATGCTCGCTTCTTTTCCCATTGACTTCAATGGAATTGTACCTGCATATTCTTATGTCCATAAATGTTTGCAGAAATTCCCCAATGAATCTTTTCACCAGTCCTCAGATGTTTATTAGTTGACATTGTGCAGCATCCATGTTTTTATGCTATGCCTGTTTTTGTTTTGTTTTTTAGATTAAGAATTTATGTATAAATATATATATGGTAAGAGATTATATGAAAATTAGCTGAGAATAAGACCAATTACAAATGATATATTGATGCTGTGAATGAGTACCTGTTCTTAGTTTTTGATAAGATTTACATTTTAACTAAAATTACCTTACTTCTTGCTAAGTACCACTAATGTTAGTCGAAGATAAGTTAGAAGAACCTTTGTGCTGTTGCTTTTCTAGGATACAAGATGAAGTATTTACATATTGGGTCCACTTTAAATATGAAATTTAACATGAGGTGTGTAGCAACCAGCAAAACAGAAAATGTGAAGGTCAATCCAACCCAAAATTGTATCCATGTAGGGTTCATATTTAAAGTATCATATACATATATATGTATATCAAACATATCATTTTATATCACCTACTTTTCAATGCTTTCAATACTTTCTAACCTTTAGCTTGAAAATTTCTGAAAAGGCCTAATTTGGGTTCTTGTCTCTGTGTTTTTTTTCACGTTAGTTCACCCCCAGGCACTTTCGCTAGCGAATGGCTAGATTGCTACCCATTTTATTCCAATGCTACATCTTTGAGTCACAGTCATGGCTAAAATTTGTGTCTAATTTAGCACCACTGGAAATTGTAAGTTACATTTATGGACACTTGTAAAATACTTATTCTTGCATCATTAATAGCTGCACATATAGTAGACATAGTGAAAATTGCTTCAGAGTTTCTTTTTTCTGTACTCTTATCTGATGAGGCCCCTAATTTGAGCTCTTTGTCATTTTCACAATGTTTGAGATGGCCGCAATGTTTTATACAGGTAAAGTATATTCTCATATGCTAGAGTTTAAAATTTAATTTTTATATGACATTTTTTTAGTGTCCAGTATTTTTATTGAATGAAAATTTAATGTACATTTTTAAAAATTAAATTTTTCTTTAAATTACAAAGACCAGAAAATACCAGTTTTCTCAGGGCAAAGAGAAAATGTATCAATATTTTAAAAAAGAAAGCCCATGAAACTGTTTTCCAGATCTAGGTGATCTGAGTCTCTTACTTCACTGAAACATTTCCTCTGGTGATTCACTTTTGTGGTGAGAAGAATAAATATAGTGGCAAAGAAATGTGACTGACACGGTGACCTGAAAGCAGTGAGTGACTAAATCTTTCTGATCCTACTTGAAATGGTATTCCAGACTTCATAGGCTGCATTGAGAAGTCCCTGTTATCAATTAATGACCTCGTTAGCAATCGCAGTGGGCAGACTAATTAATGACACTGAATTGCTTAGATTTGAGGGATGAGTAGGAAATGGGTATAGCATAATTAAACTATTTTTGAACTATTGCTTCTAAAAAAGTTGGATGATATCAAAGTTAATATATATTCACGGCTTTATCTCGCATCAACTTAACTTTTGGAGTACAATCTGAGATACAGATTAATGTTAGGTGCTGGTTTTGGATGTTTGTGCTGTGTACTTAGTGGTAAGCAGCATTTTGTACAGCCATTAACCCACAGGGTAGAACAGGAATGAAGTCACCCAGCCAGGGTGTCCCAGTCTGTCTTTTACTGGGTGCAACTGCACCCTGGGGCCTCACCCACGGTCAGTAAAATTAACATAATTACCCGGTTCTAAACTTCATCCTTCAGCCTCCAAACGACTGTGAGCTACAATGCTCTAGACCATTCCCACTCTAAAGCCGGGATATTCTTCAAACAGGTTTATAAGTCCAACATCACTCAAATTATTACAGAACCTCAATCTCTTGGAGGGCTAATGCACGACTCCTTTTATCTTGATAATGATATTATTTCCCATTAATCAGTCTTAAATTTCAACTAACAATACTGATGGTCCTTCTTTTGTTTTCAGTCAGTCTGTGAAGTAAAGAAAAAAAGGTCTGTTAAAAGATTTATGGAGTAAATACTACTATGTGAAGAGTGTCATATTTACTGATTCAGGATGTTGCTGCTTGGAAGTAATAAATAAGCAGGTCAATACCCTTACCTTAGCAGACATGGTATTATGTTTAGCTGATTTGTTCTGGCTGTTTGTTTTTTAATTTGTTCACTTGTTGGGCTAGAGGATTAAGCTAATTATGCTGGGTAGAAGATTATAAATTTCCTTGCATTTTCAAAAGTATATGGGCTTTGTAGTTTGCGTGGTCACAAAATGGAAACTATATCAGTTCCTAGGAAATATAATGGGCATTTAAAAGAAATATTATCTCTAAAAATATGTATTAAAACACCATGTCCCCATAGCTTAGACCGTGTCAGTGTTCTTATTCCAAATCACTGGCTTCAGGGGGTTCAAAATATTATGCCAAATATTAAGTTTATCTGTGAGATGGTATCTCGCCTGATTGCACAGGGATAAACAAATGAGGATTTTTAGGAGGAGTAGTAAGAGGAAAATGAAAAAGGAAAAAAAGATTAAGAGATAAAGCTCTTTAGCGAGAAAGGCCCTGCTAATTGGAAAATACCCTTACCTGGAGCCTTCTAAGCAAGCAAAGTTTAATTTGCAGTCCTGAGGCCTCCAAAATCAAGAAGAATTCTGAATCTAGAAAATGCTAAGGAAACTAAAGTTTTTCGTAGTTACTGGAAGGGAACGTTGGACACAGAAGCAGCCACAGAATGCTGCAAGGAAGCTGCTATCTTAATCCCCAATTCATGGGGTGAGTGAAAATCATCAAACCTTGCAAAGAATGATGAAAATTCAGGCAAAAAGTGACAAAATCGGCCTGCACGAATGAATACTGGGTGGATACTGGGAATCTACATAGATAGAAAAGTCATTGAATATATCCACCAAAGAGTACAATAAAGAGAGATAAAAGTAAGTATAACTTATGCTCGGAACCATAATGCCCATCTTTCTGATTAACTCTTTGATTAAAACTTTTTTGGTTAGAAGATAAGAATAAGACCTAATACTTTTACAGTCACTTGATTGTTCCAGTAGCTCTGCAATCTGGTCACTTATTCCGTGGGAATTGCACTGCATGCAGAAGAGCTCTTAGACAAAAATACTGCCTTGGAGCAGTTCATGGGTGAGGAAAGCAGTACGCTCAGCCAAAATGTGCTTACAACAAAATTCCCCACGTTTGAGCACAAATTTGAGACATGCTGTGCACAAACATACTTTTCTAACGTGTAGTCCATCTTAGAAATGCCAATTATATTGAGTTAGAAGCATATGATACAACTCCAAACATTTCTCATGCCTGGTATTTTATAATGGCTTTTATCAAGCAGTCTGGAGCGGCAGACAGCCCATCAACAAACTAACCATGTGACGAGCCTAGAGGCGACTCCAGAGCTGCCAGGGAGGCTGCCAAGGAGCCAGATGTCACTAGGGCTGTTACTGTCACTACTTAGCTTCTGTGTCCTGTAGCTGCCACCAAGCCAAGAAGGAGTGGGATAACATGCGTTGCCTTACTTTCCATAGGCTAGTGACCTCTACGTCAGTGTGCTGCATTTCTTTGACTATCTGAAGCAATTATGTATGTATCTTTGCTGTTTTCTTTTCTTTTTTTTTTTTTTTTTTCCAAGCTAAAGGTTCCTGGACAGGAAAATTCTGCTTATCCTTATATTTTCACTGGGTACTGTTCACCCTTGTGCTGTAGATAAATAGCCTAAACTTCACTGACCTAGCAAGTAGTGCAGTTCGAAACCATCAGTTCAGAGAGGCCTGGGCTGATACATCCTCGATATTTCAGACTTGCCTTTAGACCTTGCAAAGCTTTTGTGCTTTGGGGGCACATGTGGGTGAGACGCAGCAGACAACGCAAGAGGTATTTCTGTCCTGTCAGTTAAACACAGGCCTGAGCTCACTCTGAAGTGTAGGTGTCTTTCTACCTAGGTCCATGGTCATAGGTAGGACCATGAGAGATCTTCTTGGCGCAGGCCAGGCTCTGCTGCACGTGGTGAGATAAGGAGCCAGCTGAGCTGGGTGAACAGGACAGGAACAGGAAGCTTAATAAAAAGAGCTTCTCAGGGCAAAACTACTTCTTTTTGGTGTGTGTCTCTCTCTCTCACTAACCTGCTCTTCTGTTACTCCATCTGAAGTTACTTGATAATGTGTGTACTGAAATGTCTTCAAAAGTGGACACAAGAGCTTCCCGTTCTGCCACTTGTATGTTGCCACAGCGTGTTTCCCCCTATGCTGCTCACAGGCTATGTATGCAAATGTTTACAGTGCCAGATGCACTTTGCACTTCCCCAGCCAGGGATCATCACTAACCTTATTATGAAAGGCACTGCCTAGCTAAAGTTAACTAAGAAAATGCAATCATTAGGTTAACTATATTGTCCTAAACAGCAAAACAGAAGTAATCTTTTTCTTATTATTGCTTTCACTTTGTTGCACTAAATGAAAAGTGCATTTGAGGGGTTTTGTTTTGTTTTCTTTTAAATCTACAACCCAAAAGTGAAGGATAATACTTACAGGGAAGATGGGGCAAATGCAGTATTTGTAAATCTAAGGTTTTATTTCTAATCTCTTGCCCAAACCTGTCCATTTGGGCAGGTCAGGGTCTGCCCTCTAGCCCAGCACAGTAGAAGATGGCTTCTTATTAGACACCATGCTATTACCTCTGGCTTCCTGAGCCTCAATCTAGAAGTGGAAGATGAGAACTTTCCAAAAGGCGATTGGCAACATAGAATCATAGAATCATAGAATGCCTAAGGTTGCAAGGGACCTCTAGAGGTCATCTAGTCCAACCCCCCTGCACACGCAGGGCCACCTAGAGCACATGGCACAGGGCAGCA
>JAWLRI010000039.1:5436689-5457159 GCA_034781795.1 Crypturellus tataupa
AGCTTTTCAAAGTTTTCTCATTTTTGTGAATAATTTCTTTTTTTTTTTTTTTTTTTTTTTCAAAATCTACTTTTTGTATTTTTTCATAAAATTACTTTTTTTCCCCATTCATTTCTTATCTCTGCATAGAAAGTGAATCATCAAGATTATTTTCCCGGGCCAGCTTTCCCACAAGAGCCTTGCTGCTTACCAGTTCTCAAAAGTGCTCTTGATTAGGGGGTTGTTTGCCCACCTATATTAAGGGATCTGAATCAGCTTTCGTCTTCAGTGTCATCTGGGAGGTTTGGCAGAGCAAATGGCCGGATCGCAGGTGGCTCCGCAGCGCGTTTTAATGTGGAAGGGAACCATGAAATGAGAGGAGTGACTCAGCAGTTAGAGTCAAGAACTCTATTTTCTAGGCCATTTGCTGGAGCTTATTATTTCTAATAGGGCACTGTACATCAGGCATTTTCTTGTTCGAAGCAGAGGATGTGTCAGTTTGTTTGTTTTGTTTTTTCTCTGTTTGCAGAGATTTAAAAGCTGAAAATGTCTATTTCAAGAAGGCTGTAATAATTTCAGTCTTTCAATATTCAAAATGGAATCACCCAATTTTTGTGAAAACCAAAATTAAATTTCATTAAATAAGTTACTCTTATTTGTGGGTTTGGTAAACTAAAATCTTTCTGAAATACTCTTTAAGTTTTTTATTTGACAAAAGCATCTTGTTATAAAGTGACACACAGTGATTTAAAATGGCAATAAAATATATTAAGAAAACATTATCCTAGGATGTACGTGTTTAAAAACTTTTACGAAAATGTCACTAGAAAAAAACATTTTAATCTCTGCTTCACAGAAGCTCATCTAAGAGCTTGTTTGCAAATTCCTGGATACAGTTGGTATCAGAAAATAGCAAATATTTCCTAAGATGTCATTTTAAATAAAATGAGCACAGGTCATCTCAGAGAATCTCAATTATGTAAATTTAAACTACCATTCAACTTCTTTGTTAATGTTGACCTTGCTTGGCTATTCTACTCTTTTTTTCATCTGGAATCCAGGACACACACATAGGTAAGTTACTATAAGCTAATTTTATGGAAGTTAAAATCAGACCTTTATTTTCTACTGAAAAAAGAAGGCTTCTATAAACTGCATATAGGAGGTTACTGAGGTCTGATCCTTCAAAGCTTTCTTTGGTGTAGCTGTTCAGAACAGGCGTAAAGAAGTATGAAACCAGCATGATAAATTTAGTATTCCCTTTGCTCTCTCTGCACAGTTGATCCTCCCCAGATGTAAAGATTTGGATAATGTGAGTTCTAGGATATCGAGCTGAGTTAAAAAGGTATCTCGTTCAGTGAGGAGAGTGAAAATAAAGCAGAGCCTGAAAGATAAAAATGAAGTTTTCTTAAGAAAGCTGGGTGCCCAGCCACTGCCAGGCAGTGTCACACACTCCTCATGCATTTTTGGCAACAGGATGGAAGCAAATCCATGAGGCAAAATAGAATGAAAAAATAAAATCAAAAAGAAAATGGAAAGTTAAGGAAAACTTACTGAACCTCAGACAATCTTATGGCTGAGTGGAAGGTCTGTTACTGTGGGTATGAACTTTGCTTTCTTACTGGGCTTGGCATGAAGAGAAAAAACAGGCAGTGCTGGGCTAAATATGATCCTTCTATTTCTGCAGTCCTCCTCCCCTTCCCTTCCAAGCACGCCTGTTAGGCAGTACTGGAGCTGAAGGTAATCAGTTTAGCACAGGAATAAGATTTGATTATTTTTGTTTTACATAGGCTATAAACCTGTCCAATCTGTTTTAGAAACCCTTTTGCTGTTCCTTTCGCTCAGCCTTCACCAAGCTGAATTCCCTGCATGAAGAATTGCAAGCAAGTTGGGGAGGAGAGGAACAGGGGAGTCCTTTTTGCTTTTTTAACTTTTAAATGCAAACCCCTCTTACTTTCAGTAAATAATTCTTCATCAGCAAGATGAGGCCTTGGTACACAGCATATTTGTTTGCTCTCAGTGTAGTCCTCGAGATTTTTAATCCTGTCTCTTGACCTAAGATTATCTTGGTGGGCTCTGCAAGACTCTCTTCTTCTTCACAGCTGGGCTGCGGTCCCTGGCTGGCTGGCACGGGTGAAGGGGTTGCAGGCAGCAGCTGCTGGCTTGGCAGCCGGTTCAGTTCAAGGAGACAGTAGCTGTCAGGCAGGGCATACCTAACAAAATGGGTGAAAATCATCAGGGGATCCCTAAACAGGAGAGTGCTATCTTGCAAAAGAGGCAGTCTCTAAATAAGCTCTAAAAGGTTCCAGCAGCCGGGATGCAAGGAGAAGCTGTCTTCCCTTGGACGTTTACATAATCATTTAATTTAATCCTTCCTGCAGTGTTTCCCAGCCACTGCTTTAGTTCTTTGATCATAATATGCTAGGACAAATGTCAGGAAATATGAGTCTACAAAGTGATGTAAAATCTTGTTCCCTATCGGAGATGTGACTACGAACATTATCTTCATGATATTCTCTTTTTCATGTGTTTATTTCTGCTCTGTTTTTCCAGTTCTATGATGACAGAGAAAAGAAATCACTTTCAAGCTAAAAAATGAAGTTATCTAGTGTTCCGACCCTGGTTACGAGAGTACAGTAGCTTGCATTTTAAAAGAGGGAAAAGCCATATTGGGTAGAATACCCTCTGCAAGTTATGGAATATTGTGGTATTTGTAACGAACTGTGGCTTTTGGTTTTCACATTGTTTGCACTCACTTCAGCTCTGCCATTGGTATGTGTGATGTGACTTACATTTATGTTTCTGTCTCATAGCAGTCAAGCACCATCAGTCAAATACTGCTGTGTCTTCTCCTACCTTTCAGTAGCTCAGGCTATTATGAATTAGAGCGAATGAAAAAGAAATCGTAAAAATGACAGATTTATATCAACAAATCCAGAAAACAGCATCAAATAAAATTTGGACTTAAAGACTGTTTTGTTTTTTGAGGTTTGTATTTACTATAAAAAAAAGAAGAAAGAGGGAGAGAAAGAAGCTGGAAAGCACTCTATCACTGTGATGCCATATATTTTATACCCATTTGACATTTCATGTGATTACATAGCACAATTGAAGTCTTTATACCAAAGGAAAAATAATGCTGAACTGTAGAGGACATGGAACCAACAAAGAAAATATGTTGTTACTGCTAATATGTTGAGTTTTTTATAAGTTTTTTTGTGAGTCAGGTCCTAGCTTGCTTTTAATTAATGCCACATTACTCTTTTTAATAATATCTATTTAAGACATTAAGTCTCTAACATTAATTTAATGGAAGCATTCCAAAAGCATCTATTATATGTTTCCAGTTAAATTAGTATGATGGTCTTTTAATGGATGTTTTAATAGACATTATTAAGCAGAATATTATAAAATTAAAAATGAATTCATGGCTTCTTTGAGTTCCTATTGTCATATTCCATGAAGTCATTGATTCTGAAAAATAACAGCCTATATATTTTTTTAATTTAATTAATCGGCATTTGGAAAGAACTAAAACATGAACATCTATTCATGTGGTAGAAGCAAAGACAAGTGTTTACTAAATTAGGATTGAACTATCTGGTATTTTAACTCTACTGGTCAAAACTCTTCAAGCAGAGGTTCTTTATAAACATGTGTGTGTCAGCAGCCATGGTCACTTTTTTTATCGCCTGCTGATAAATCGGATGCACTGGATTTCCTGTTGAAAATAATTGGGAGCCCATTTCTTCACAGAGAGAAGCACTCTTTTTATAAACTATTACTTCCCCCATTTTCTCTTGTTAGTTTCACAAACTACACAGTAGGTGTGCTGTACACTGGATACGTGCACACTGGAATCAGGCAGTCTCCACTAGACTGCTCAATAGCGCAGTAGGCTTCAATACTGGCCATTCCGTAGAGAATGTTGTACGCAGGTGGCAGAATTTGATTCTTTTCCTAATTGAATCATTCTTCGTTAGCCAAATTGCTGAAAGTATATATTTTATTCATGGAAAACATCAATATTCTCTTTCTCATCAGTGAAGTCAGTTGGTCATCATCTTTTCATTTCCACAGCAATTATATTAAATTCTCATTTTCTCTTCTGATTTTTTTTTATTATGTTGTGGGAGAGACAGGTGTCTACCTGTCATAGATTTAAGAACCTCTGATAAAAGGGGCTTGTATCAATAGCTAGTGGACATTTTGAATATGTCTTTTTTTCTTACATTTGGGTAGACCCCTTTCTAAAAATCTTCTGATTTCTAAGCACTATATAACCAACCATCCACAAATCATTTTATAATATCTCAGAGTTTGCTAGGATCTTTTGTTTTAACTAAGTGATTTAAATACATTATTTTCTTTGAAACCTTAATGGTTTTATTTACATTGACATCTGTCATTTCACAGAACAGATAAAATGGCAGGTATAAGATGAATCTCCCATTGGATGTGTTTGTGAGTGTGGATCCAGTCTTCACTGAAGAAGAATGACTAACTAAATCCTTTCCCATCTCTCCAAAAGACTTGTCAAAAAGTGTAAATGAAAATACTTACTCTTCACATAGCCCTGTTTCTAGATGACTATATCGGTCTGACACTTTGGGATAAGGTCATGTCCATGTGCTGATTCCAGGTGAACAAATGCTGTTTGTGTGTTGATATGTGCAATATGTGCAAAATCCGAGCAATAACAGTGAACAAGTGAAAGAACTTAGAGGAAATGGCAAAACAAACACATACATTAAGAAGATAGTTTCGTTTTTTTTTTTCATTTTAAAAACACAGCCTTTTAAAGATATGTCTTAAACTAATGAGCCTAAAATATTATTTTGGTACGTGGAATGGGAGGAATTTTGTTTTTTTTTTTTAGCGGTGAACTTTACACTGCACACTCTAATATTGTGCAGAGACACATTTATTAAAAGAACCTGCCTGAAGGTTCTTTCAAGAACAGAAGACGCTTTTATTTATAATCTACAGAATTCCCATAATGCAATGGGATGCAAACATACTTGAAAGCAGATTTTATAATAATATGAGAAGAAGATGTGAATGCCTGCTGTGCTGAGCTAGTTTGATTATACTGTAAACCCCTTTAAAACTGAGTTTAACAGGTCTTTGGGGAAAGAAAAGGAAAGTTAAAATACGGCTTCATAATAGGCCCGGTATGAGATAGGAAGAGTTGGTTGCTACATGTGTCTGTTTACCTCTACTTTTTCTTTCAGTTTGGATGAAAAAAGCTCACACTTATAAATCCAGGGAGACAGTGAAGTAAACATGGAGTTCAATATTTCAAATAGATGAAAAACTTCTAAAATTCTATTTACCAGGCTTTCCCCTTAAGAAAAGCTGCTTAAAAATTGCTTCAGGCAAGTTCTGCTGCCACTCTTGTCTGAGGACAAGGCTTGTTCCTTCTTTTCATCCTGTACTTTTTGGGCTCGAACTTGGGAATTGAGGCTAGGAGTGAGATTAGAGTGGGCATCCAGGGAGAGTGGGCAGCCTGCCTCCTCTCAATTCCCTCACCATGTTTCTTGGCTCCATTTCCAGGACAAGGCAGAACACCTCTGCAGTGTTAGAGTCAGTGATGACCCAAGGTTTAACAGAAGTGCTAGCTGGAATATAAAAATCCTGTTTAATGAGGCTTTTCATGTTATTTACTTACAGGAAAGGAATTGGTTTTCTGAAATGGAAAGACAGTTCCTGGAATGTTCCCATAGCTTAGGATAGTCCAAAAAATGAGGGGGTCCAGGTGCAATTGCCTGCTCTGTGCAACATGAAAGGAGCTGAATATCTCTGGTTTTGGGTTTATGTAAATGACTTATATTCATTGGATAAGGGATGCTGATGTTTTGGCTTGCCGAGTAGGACACTTGCATGAAATGCAGATGACCCAGATCCAATTTTGAGTTTCAATTCCAGTTCCAAATTGGACAGAGCAGGGACTTGAACTCACAGTCCCAATTCCTGAGTGAGCATCACTAACCTAAAATCTAGTAGGCAGAAATGCTCCTGGGATTTTTTTTTTTTTAATTTTGTTACTGGGACTCCAAATTGGAGCCCCTAATTGCTTCCAGCTGTAGTTTCATTGAAATAAATACATTCATATAGAATTTGATTTAAAATGAATCAGCATTTCCTGCCAATATCACTGAATCAAGAATATTTTGGGGAGCTAGAGAAAGCAAACTAGAGAAAGATATTTAAAAGAAGACCAATGGGAAGGATAAAAGAAGAGAATGGCAGGGGATCTAAGCAAAAAAGAATTAGATGAGTCAAAATAAAGTCCATCC
Source organism: Crypturellus tataupa (assembly GCA_034781795.1). NCBI lineage: Eukaryota > Metazoa > Chordata > Aves > Tinamiformes > Tinamidae > Crypturellus > Crypturellus tataupa. Next base: position 5,442,968 of record JAWLRI010000039.1, read on the forward strand.
TGGAAGGGAAACAAAAACTTGTCTTCTCTTCTAAAAACATCGCCAAAACATTCTTAGTTTGTTGCCTCTCCTACTTGCAATTACAAGGCCAACAGACTTTCTGCTCATCAATAACTGTCAGCTCAGAAAAGGAACAATTTACTAATTCACTGTGTTATTAACCTCGCTTTTGAATCCAGGCAGCCTTACTCACAGCCAGAAAACCATCTCTAGAGAACGATTTAGACCAAAGATCCTTTAGTGCTTAATACCTATTGTAAGCAGTGTGGCTTTCTTTTCTACCTTTTTATATTTTAAGAAATAAAGTCTATTTATGTAAGCACCCTTTTCTTTTATGTATTTCCCTTAAGCAGAACAGTTTTTTTTTTTTTGTTATTGCACTAACATCATTTTGTCCAGAAGTTTCAAAATCATTCTGCAAGGATCAAAACTCCTGCTTTGCTCCTTTGAGCAGATATGTGGATGCACTTGCTTTCCTGAGAACACCTGATTTATTCTGTTGAGCAAATCACCTGATTTGAGGCAAGAAAACTGCATTACATTAGTTTCATACCTAACAAGCTTAAATTTGTTAACAATGAGGTAACATTATTTGTTTAGATTGAAGGGAGGCAATCCCAAAAGATATTAGACATTTTTTTTTGCCTCTTCTACTTAATTCACCTACCAAATCATGCAAATGCCTAATCTCATCTGTCTTCCAGCTCTGCAGTTTTTTGAGTTTGATATCAAACTGGTTTCTCATTAGATCTTACAGGACCGCGGTCATGTTCCACTCCCACTGCAAACAGTGAATTACTTTTGCCAAATAAATGTGAGGGTTCTTTTAACCGTAGAAGATGGGCAGTGCCCAGTTTAACTCACAGACAACTTGTAACAAAGTGAAATGATGGCATGGGAATCACAAAAGCCTACAGGTTAACAACCATCATGGTTCATCCTAAGGGCCTGAAAATATTTATAGTTTTGGGTTTTGTTTTTGTTTTTTTTTTTTAATGTTTTTAATGCAGACTTCTTAATATTGTATGAATTTTAGAAGTAATTAGCATGACAATAACCCCCATTATTAGAATAAGTAATTGAAAGTGGAAAGAAAAAAAAGCAGGAAAAGCCCTGGAGGTGAAACACCTGAAAGCAGACAGATTTATTGTGATGTAACAGGAAAAGGTGTAGATAAAATCTTTACACAAGTTAGCTAATGGAAGCAGAAAAATAGGCCTAGCTACCCATGCAAAGAAATCTCAGCAGCCCAGCAACAGCCAGAACACACGGTAGGTTCACACAAAACTAGCAAATTTCACTAAGGAGCCTCAAAACCTGAGCAATCCCAGCATATGTCAGTGAGATGATGATGCTGCAGATAGAGGTAGAGGATAAGATGCCCTGGGAAGACCTCCTAGGAGATTCCCAGAATATACATAGTCATCCTGAAGATTATCGGAGGAAATCCTCTTATTTAGATGGTGATTCACGCTAAGCTGAAGTACCTGTTCCATACTATTAGCTTTGCCTCTAGGGGTTAATATTTGAGAAAGAAGGAAATATTTTTCTGAGTGATTGGGGCAGATTATACCACTGTTTTTTTCTATCAGTTCTATTTTATTTAGAAGTCACTGTAGCTTTTATTAAGGTCCTGGAATGCTGGGTGTTCAGTGTTTACCTTGAACTACTGAACACCAGTGTGGAAAAAAAGGAGATTTTGTGTCTTTGGACATAGCTTTGAATGATTTCTTTGTTGTTGTTGTTCATCCTGTTCTTATTTCTAATAATGATTTTTAATAGTTCAGTAAATACACATTTCTATGTATTGGTATTGCTAGATACTGCTTACTGACTGGATTGCAAGGGATTTGAGGATCTTTAGTATTGCCAACTACAACTATTCAAGCAAACAGAGCCAAGTCCTAAATCCCCAAAGACTGACTTGAAAATGAAAATTAAAAAAAAATTTAAAAGAATTTGTAAATCATATTTGTTCCTGTCTTATCTGGGGCTTGAGTACTGCTTTTTCAGGCTTTACTGAATAATGTTTTTAAGCTACCCACAAATGTAAAGCAAGTAAAAATAAATCTGAAACTTTCATGAAAAATCTGAGTCTCGGAGTGAAGTTGTAGGAAGAGTGCTGAATGTCAAGAGAAGTTGAGCTCACTGAAACAAAATTTTGATTTCCTGTTCCTATTTTTACTAGGGGTAAATTACAACACTCTTTTTTAAAAACTGTGCCTTTGAAATATGACACACAAATCAAATGCAGTATATTCATTTTGGAGATAATGATTTATTAATTATTTGGAATGTACTTTAAACTGCATGACTCATGTCCTGTTGCACCATTCCGCATAATTTGTTTCCAAAACAACTTATTTTTTGAAATGATAGTATGCATGTTGGCCTGATCTTTTCTTGGGAGGGGGAAAATCATAATTGAACTGTCTTGCAAGTTTTGACTGGGAAAAAAAGTGGCATCTGAATTCTGTAAAAGAATGTCCTTTTGCTTAAATTCCATCTATGTTAGACTGATTCTGCCATTTCTTCTTCTGAGTTGAAAGAGAAAGATCTGCTTTAAAAGATAAGCAGACTGGCTTTCATGCTACCAGCTATGAATTATTTAAAAATGAGAATGGCAGAAGAGAAGATTGAAATCATGGTGGAATCAGGGAAGGCACAATGCAAAACAAACATCAGTAACATATGGATGCCAATGCAAAATAGTTATGCTAAATGTGTTCTAGTGATATAATATGACTGGCATTTTAATAACAGAAAACATCTGAGAGTTAGTAGATGCGCACGATGTTATATAGTTCTAGCCCAACCCAAGAGCTATTGACAGATGCTGAGAGAGGCTTCATGCAAATCAGTTTTTAAAACTCTGAATCTTTTCTGATTGGTATTCCTGTTATATCCATTTTGACAGACATCGTTTGAGAAAATTCATTAAGTTGGCGTGTTCTAGCAGAGCTGACACAGCCCTGATGCAAATATGATTTCCAAGCCTCCTGCCCAGTACCTCAGTTGACGCAATGAGGTTAGGCCTGCTCTCCCAAGCCCAGAACCGGCAGGATATTATATTAACTGGAGTGCTGCCTTCGCCCCACAAACCCAGCCTAGCAAGAGTGTCCTGGACAGGGCATCCTGCAACAGATATAACCTCGGCCTTGGGCTAAAGTATAAGACTTGAATGTGCAGGGTCTTTATTGCTCTCTTTCACCTCCTGTCATCTTGTGTTCCCATAGCAGTGCCACTGGAAATCTACCATTTTCAGACGGCCTATCTTTCTTAAAGTGTTTAGCTACTGAGCTTCAATAATTGCACCGTGGATCTCAGTTCTTAGGTAAATTCACTTTTACATAAAACTGTGATTCTGTTTCCCACTCTACGATGACCTTCCCGTAACGAATGTCTCTGTGTTTGGAACACAGGTTCCAGCTCTTTCTTAGTTTTAATTGCCAAATGGTTCTGCAAAGAAAACCAGAAATCTTGAGATATGAAAACAAGCAAAAGCATTTTTAGAAGCTGAGAGGTTTTTAGTGCTACAGGCAATGTTTTTGTGCTTATCTACATTTGGGCTTCTTTGGACTTAAAAAAATAGTTGTAAATTTGCTTTAAAGCAAATTATAATGACGCACACATAACTTTTTTTTTTTTTTTAATGTTTATTGTAACCATTAACCAATGGTTACATGGGATGATGCAACAGGAATCTGTCAAAGGGATACTTAATGGACCAAAATATATAAATATATAAAGGAAATTTCTAAAAAGAAACAGATTGAGCAAAGGGCCAGTATTTTCAGAGTCAATGCCAACAAGTGAATCTGTAAAGAACCAGAAGCCAATTAAGACATTTAAGTAAAAAAAAAAAAGCTGAATATGCAAAGTTAGCACAGTGAAAAATCAAACTAGCTTCACTCTTCAAAATTAGTTCTAAGCTGAGAACTGCAGAATGTATTAAACTAGCCAAGGTAAATAAAACTGTGAAAATGAAAAAATACAAGGACAAATCTCAAAATTGCCAGTCATCTTGTGTTACATTTTTGAGGGAGTTAATAACAGAAAATGTGGAAAATTTGGGCTAAATCATGCAACCTGTATAGAGTGACTCACAGGAAGAATATGTTAAGTCTAGTTCAAAAGCAAGATAAATATTACATGCAATGTTAGAACAGGAAAGAAATGGAGGAAGAATTTTTAGAGAACTGAGAATAAAATGATGAACTTAAATACAAACTCAATATAACATTAAAAAAAAAAAGCTAAACATCTCTCATGGTGAAGAACAAGAGCTTAAACAGATTTGAGTATACAGATACCTTCATTTAAATGACAATACCCACAACTACATATCAAAAATAGGCGTGCATGTAGTAATGAGAAGAGAACTGGTCATAAGCATTCTCAGAGTTTAGATTATCTGGCCCCTTTCATCATGAGCTCCACTGCAAATGGACACAGAAGTCCTAGATCCTTGTCATATCTGTACAGAGATCTTTGTACACCATTATCAGCAGAGTAGTATGCCAGTGCAATTGATTACATGGCCCAAACCAGAATATACTTCTGGAAATCTTCCCAGGAGTTTACTGCAGTGGATTCTGACTCTTCTAAATTAGGACTATAACATTATACCGTGCATTAGAGGCTGAAAGCACAGAGCAAAGAGAAGGTTTAATTACAGTTCCTGTGTGGAACATTCATAAATATTATGGCAAGGATACAGAAGTCAAGATAAGAAACCAAAAAATGAAAAAAAAAATGATTAGGAAATCACATCAGAAATGACATCCTGAGACAGAGGATATTGATGAATAGTAATAATTATATTCAACCTCAGATGGTGCTGATGGTTCCAGCAAGAGCTGCAGAGATTGTTTATCATGATACTACTCACTTCTCTATGGCTTATTAGGAGAGCTTTAATTCAGTCTGTTCTCCAGTACTAAACTCTGGCTCAAATGGGCTGATCTGAAAATAAGCATATATAGTAAAAGCTGTTTCAGAAGCATGTATTCTTTCCTGCTTTGAGACAAAAGGAAGTAGGAAAGGAGTAAAATGCATTGTCATCTGTTGGCACAAATATTAGGTCTATTTTAACAATTTCTCATGGAACAATCCATTTCATTCTTTTTTCCCCCACTGGAAGAACAGATATGCACAGTTCTCTGGGGAAAAAGTACTGTAAGAGGAACTTACTGAAATTAGATATTAAAATCATAGTTCTAGAAAGTGAAAGGCTGTTGCATACATTAAGGTTGCTTCTGGGAATTCCAGCAACCTCTTGAATAAATAAGATTAGAAAGACCCTTTTACATCTTTCTCCAGGTAGCACATGACCCCTTCCAATTCCAAAACAAGTTTTAAATGCACAGTACGTTCTCCATGCCATTAGAACAGTCTCTTCTTTTACCATGTCAGGAGGATTCATTGTGTCACGTATCTACCTGTTTTGCCTGACGCAGTTTGGTGGGGTGGTGAACATACGATTACCCAGACAGAAGAACAGGCCCCCTAACGCACAACAGAGCAATCAGCAGCTGGATCTGGATCCTCTCCCAGTGCAGGAGAGCAGCCCAGGATGTCCTCTGTGCACATGAAACCCAAAGGAAGACTGCAACAGAACAGAGGTAGATCTCCCTCCTTCATAGGGAGATTTGCTTAAAAAAAAAAAAAAAAAAAAGGTTGCAACATATCATAGTGATATGATGAAAGGAAATAACAGTCCTGACAAGAAAGCTGTTTATAAGACCCCCACAGCCCATTTTTATTCGCAGTGTGCATGAGGTAATTTAAAAACGCATGCATGGCTAGAAAAGCAGAGTAGAGCCGAGCTTAGGGCCTGCTTTGTGCCCAGGTACACAATGCAGCTTCAGACACCGAGGAAGGATTATTTCCCCTGATATATATGCACATACTAAACGGTGTGCGTGGGCGCAGTGAGCCAGTCTCATTGTCCAGCTTGTGATGGGTTTTATTGCCAGACCGAAGTATCAGGCTGCCAAGCTGGCTCCTGTTATCTCTTCTTTCCGAAAGAGGATATAGGATCTTATATAGATGATTATCCCATAGTTTCCTCTCCTGCTGTTGAGGAGGTTGGGAAAAGAACAAATGAGACTTTTCCAGAGCTTTCTGTTGTTCCTGCAGTGCTGTCTCCTCCTGAACCTGTTAATGCTGGCAGTCTGAAGCAGCCCCGTTTGTCTGAGAAGCCTGACCCTCTTCAGTCAGCAGCATGAATGTCCACATCGATATGATCTCTGAGGTACTAGTCCCTTTAGCAGATGATGTCACTGCAGTAAAAGGGTCTTGCAGGACGGTGACGGCAGCAAGGCGCAGGCACAGGACGACTGCAGGTTCCTTCCCTTAGGCCCCAGCAGCTGCAGGCCCTCAGGCCTGACTGCACGTTGGCAAGCTGGTTTGGAGCCCTCGCCATGTTACATACAGTTGTATGGATGGTCATGGGCTCTCAGGGGCTGGCTCATGGCCTCCCTGACAGAGACAGCATGAGCAGGTGTGCAAGCCACCACAAGTTTGGCTGCTGTTGATCATGGATGGTCATGCATATGCACAGCCTGCATATGCCTATGCACAAGTGCTTTGGTTTCACATCATATTAAGTGCCAGCTCTATAACCATGACTAGCAGACACGAACATGAGTCATCAGTGTGTCCTGGAAGCAAAGATGAAGGGCAAAGGACAAACTACCTATTTGGTTGTACTATCAAGAGAAAGGTCAAGGGAAGCTGTCCTTCTCCTCTATTGAGTACTTGCAGAGCCACATCTGAAGTACTTTGTCCAGCTTTGGACTCTGCAGTACAATAAAGACACTGATATCCTGGAGTGAATCCAACAGAGGCTCAGCTAGATGATCAGGGCCTGGAGAACAGCTGGAGACTGAGGAGAGGCTGAGAGAGCGGAGTTTGTTCTCTTCTCTGGAGAGGAGGAAGCTATGTTAGGACCCCATCCCCATATAGTTTAGCTGTTAGTGTTCAAGCTTGCTAGTAAGAGCTGCTATGAAGTAAGAGGCTTCAGCGAGGCCTCCCTCCACCTTGAGAGCTGCTTTCAAGCTGAGGACCTTGCCCTGTTCCCCTCCTCAGCTGCACTGCATTTACATCTGCACCAGTCTCTCACCTTCCTAATTCTTACCCTGATGCCTGACTTGATGGTTTTCTGGTTTGACCTTGGACCTGCCCTGTCATTAAGGATTTACTGGGTGACCACTGGACTGTCACTGAAACTGCTTCTGATCGGGTCTTGCTGACTCAGTTTCCTAGCTCCTTGAAAATGGCACTGTCTCTGCCTGCCTTGCTTTGACTGCCTCGCTCCTTGCGCGAGCTCCACAAGACCTGTCTTTCCTTGCAACCTGCCCTTGCTGCTCCCTGAGAGGCTAAGGCAAAATCTTACTTTCTGGAATCCTTTCAGAGGATATATGTCGGCCAGATGTGGAAAGACTGCATCCACACTGAAGACACACAAAAAACACCAAAAGCACCAACTACTCCCTGGACTCACGCCGGGAGACACCTCTTGTAGAGTAGACCCCACCATGCATTCACCAACATAATGTCAGTACAGAAATTAATGCTCTAAGACTCAGCAGCAAGACTGAGACTTCAAAAAGAAAAGAAAATATGGAATCTCTCACAATATTCTATCTATTTAAGACATGGTTCAAGCATTGATATGTTTGATTAGAACTTTCTTCATGTTGTGATCAGCCCTAGAGAGTCACTAAACTGCTGTTTTTTGGGGAACATGAGGCTGTTCAATCCCAGATGAGGGTCAATCTATTGCCACCATGACCTCTGTAATCTATTTCAGCTCAGCTTGCAGATCAGAGTGCGTCACTGTAAAGGAGACATTAGATTGTAATTAAACTGGCAATTAAACTGTAAATAACTTCAGCAAATAATCTCTTTTACTCAAAGAAATCTGTTCAGGATTCTTTAGGCAAGGAAACTGCAAGAAAAATCAAACAAGTTGCACTTGACTTAGAATACAAAACAAATTAATATAAACCTTTTTGAAAAAGTCAAACATAGATATTTTTATGAACTTATGTAATACAGAAATGGCATAACCAGTTTCCTTAAGATACCCAACTTGGTCTGAGATGAAGTTCAATAATTATCAGAGGGAAGACAAAGTGAAAAGCTAGCTAATAAAAAGTCTGAGCATTGAACGGGTCTTTTTAAACTCAGAAGGCATGACTGTTGCTCTAATAAACCCCTGAGGTTACTCTGCAGATACCTTCAGTTCATGAAGGAATATGATATATGAAGGAATAATTATCATAATGACTTTCTGTGATTATGGCATGGAAAGTGTGGGTCACAGATTCCAGAAGAACAAAAAAAGTTAAGGCATGAAGGAATCCATTGTAAATCTCTGAATAAATCTAGGCTCTCATCTTTCTAAAGAACACTTAATTTAGAGTTTCAGTGTCAAAGATCACCTGAAATCACCATTTCTTTGCAAACTGGCACTTAAGGACAAGAAGATACTGGCCCAAATCCTTAAACTAATTAGTACTAAATACTTTTCTGGACTGAACTTTTTCCTAGCATCAAATTATTGGGTTCTTAGGCTAGCAAGCTCTTAGGGTGATTTCAGTCTAGGCAAGGATGAGCTTTTAGTGATGAGAGCCTTTATGCTTTATTATATCTGTCCTAAATCATTTTTAGTCTGTTTTTATCCTTTTCATTTTTTTTCTTTTATCCATTAAGTATCATTCCTGACTTGTGATTTCTGCTCACACACAAAAATTAAAAACAAACTAATAACGTACTGAGTTTTCCATTACTCAGCAGAGAACACTATTAGAGCAGAGAAGGAAAACACAACTCTTACAACTCTTACACAACTCTTACTGCCTTTATTTCTGTCCTTAAGAGAGAAGCATTGATCCTGCTTCTTGCAGAAACAGGCCCATCTGTCCATTGTCTCAAGGCAAATGAAATTTTAGGAAGATGCTAGAGATGGGGAGATAAATTTCTCATGATGGAAGGAGAAAACAAGAGGAGCTTTACAGCTAGTGATGAGCTTCCTCCTGCCTCTTTTCACTGCTTCACTCTTACTGTGCACTAGGATATTCCTCATGGCTAAGAAGAGATGCCCCCCCGCAAAAAGTGTAGAATTATCTCTGGAGGTGCATGTGTCGCTCAGCGCTATTGCATGATCATACGTTGAGCTGACATTGGAGCATTTAATTGCTTGCTTTAGTGTCCAGGATGAAGAAGACAGTTTTGATTGTCCTGGTCATTTCTTCACCACGAGTAGCAAAATTCTCACAAAATATATTCCAAGATGAACAAGTAGTATGGAGTAAGAGGAAGGTAGAGAGAACAGTAACGAAAACAGAGGTCAAAACCAAAACCCAGGGAAGAAATGGGTGGACTCTGATTCAGGGATGATGATAATGTTCACCACTACTCCAGATTTGGCAAGCACTACTGAGGAAGGAAAAAACTTTATCTCCCGTGTGCAATTGCAGTCTCCCTTCCCTCAAAGCTTCCTTTATTCATTGCTACATTAACTTGAGTCTTTAAGATAGTTTGATTTATGGAACACAGTATTCATGGAGACTGTGCTGTTAGGGCAGCAGATCTTTACTATAGATTTATATCTGTGTAATTGCTAGGAAAAATAGGTTCACTGAGTAGGATTTTTTTTAAGCTTTTTTAAAAAAGTTAACCTATTGTAATGATTAAAAATTCAATTTTGACTTGGATAACTATCTAACAAGTTTTGTGGAAGTGCCATTTCCAGTGACCTTATCATCTTAACAATAGTTACAGTCACAGATGTCTTTTATTATGGTCATGTCATTTGAAGGGTATGGCATATGCTATAGAAAAAGCAGTACAGGAAACAAAGCAAGTCTTTCAGTTTGCAAACAAAATGGTATTGACAGGCAGAATTGCTAGAATTAACTAGTTTCCTGTATTGCATATAAGCTAAAACTTAGCTATGTAAGAACCACAATTAAAGATACTTCTTCTAAATATATTAATGACACATAATTTGTACCTCATTTAGCCATCTGTTTTTCAAGCTTTTAGGCCCCAACAGTAGTCTAAAGATAGGAATTGTACAGTGACCGCCTTTCTGTAAGGGAAATATATACATTAAAAAAGGACAGAAAATATTATGAGATGGTGACTGCCATAAAAAAAAAATCCTGATGCTTTTATGGTTGCCATTTTAAATGTAAATACAAGGGAAATTTCTCTGTGCCTTTGAAAAAAAATGACTGTGTGATCTATATGCAAAGAAATTCCTTTAAAAAATATTTATCCAAGCCCTCCTGATATTCAGAAATACTGACTTCTGAAAACTAAAGAAAATTTACTGATTTTCTTCCCTAAAAACTTTATCCCATTTTTTATTCACATCATGTCTTTGGCCTACTCTGCATACTTAAATGATCATCTTTCATTCTTGAGTTGGCTTTTTCGTGATCCTCATTGAATGTCTGCTGCATGATGGTTTTCTGGAGCTCTGAAATTAGAGATGCAGAAAGTCCAGAGCCGTAAGTTTTTATCTACATCTCAGTCTGAATTAATGATGCCTTCTAACATATATTCACCCTCACTACTCTCAAGGCGGTGTTAGTAAAAGCACATTTTGCACTTACACACGCAATTCATCTGAGGCTAGCAAAACTGAATTAATGTCATCCTTATTTTATAGCTAACAGAGACAATGGAATGACAAGGATGTCTCCTATGTGTAGTGTGACTATTGTGTATCCATTTTGAAAAGACCTTATTTAACTCTTGACCCTCTCCTCAGAGGTAACATTGATTGTCATTACAGAGATCTTCTTTGTGCTTTGTGAAGGTCAGCACCACAAAATTCAATTAGAAATCCCACTTTCCATTCTTTTTATTACACAGTCATCCATGATATGGTCACCATGATATATATGGTCACCAGTGATTAGAAATTTTACACTGGGGAAGCCATAATATTTATCACAGTATGGTAAGATTGGAGATTAATAGTATCTGGACAAGGCTGGAATCCATGGTTCAGTAGTTCTTCATTTTATATAGGAGATTTTGCCTGAAAAGAAAAAGAGGACTTCAGTCCACTTTGTCCTACCCTTTGTGAAAATGCTGTTTTCCTGCAGTACAAGTCTTTCTCTTTTTCTGGGGAAAGTTGATTTCCAAAGCAAAGAGGAAGATTAGGAAAATACAGTTGTCAACCCAAAACAGAATCCCTGAACTAGGGGCACCATCTACAGGGGAACAGACTGACACTGACTCAGACACATCCCTGCATTGCACAGCTGACATCTGTGCAAAACATATGCAGGTTGGTTTGACTACACTTGGACACACCATCACAAAAGAGGGCTTCCTTTTCCATTTCTATATTTTTATATTACCACAATGTCCAGGAGCCCTGGGCACAAAGCAGGGCTCTGTGTGAGGCACTATACAAATGCAGGCTAGAAGCCATCTCTGCCTAAGAAACTTATAACCAGCAGCAGATGAGCAGAGATGCAAGGAAACAACAAAATAAAAATGACACATTGAGATAAATATCAGTCAGTAGATTAATAAGAACTCTCATTCTTTGATTTTACCCTTTGATTTCTAACTAGAATGAAAAAAAAAAAACTTTCCTCCACTCCCGCTGTCCAATTCATCTCATACATTGCTCCAAAAATCATCTTCAAAGACAGACATTATACTTGTTTTTATTAGCTGTGTACAGCTGAACAGCTATTCCAGTATTTGTTTGTTTTAAGGAAGGTTAATTCTTACTTTTGGGACTTAGCTTACTCTCTTTGATTTCAACTGTTTCATGTTCTGACAGACTTGCCTTTCTGACTAAGAATGTGCCTTCTAAATACATCATTGTCATCTGAAACTGAAATCAGTGATAAGATTATAGTGGAATGGAACCCCAAAATTCTAGCTTTCAGCTATACATACCAGTCCTGGGATACCCACCAAACTGTACAGAAAAGAGTGGATATTTCACAAAATGGACAGTTTTAGAAACACCTACACTCACATAATCAGAACCTCTTTTTAAATGCTGCCCTATCTACCTAATCAAAAGTGAACTCAAAGAAAAAAAAAGCCAACAAAATAAGGTGTCAATGAAGAACAAAATAAAAGCTTTTTCTTATAAAATCACATACCTGTGAACCTTGGCAACACAAGGCTGGTGAATAATTTGATCATGATGATAGTCATAGTTCAATCCATCTTAGTTTACATCTTTAAAATCTGCCTACTAAGTAAGTTAATATGCCATCAGCATCATTTGTTTATTCACCCATTGCTGATTTGCCTTTACTTCTCATCTTGTACATTTAATCGTGCCAGTCTTGATACTTGGTTACACAACAGCTGAATTGGAAACTAGTTCTTTATTCATACTTCATAAGATTCCTTCTTTAGGAAGATACCATTTAATATCCTCTTTTGAGGCACTAATGAGCATCATAAAAACAGAACATAAACAATTTCTTCTGGCACTGAAGATTTCTTCTTTATTCTCACCATAGGACATCTTCTCCACCCCTGAACAGAACTGCGGAAGAAACAACAATAATAATAACAATAAATGCAATAATTTGTATTTTGTGAGTTAAGCAATTAGCACTTGGCTAGCCCTTGAAACATTCATCTAATGACTCCTGAGCTCATCGAGAACTTCTTTGGCCGTTCAGGACATGCATGTTCTTCTACAGATTTCACAGCTTATGTTTAGATGAATACTATGGTTGAACTGCCCATTTCCTGAGGATGCAGTGCTAAAATAAAACTTGTAAGTCTACAGACTAGATAAAAATGCTTCTGAAAGCTGTTCTGAAAGGGACCAAAGCAAGTAGAGTTCATATGCTACAGGGAATGAAACTTCTGCAGTATTTTTTTCCAGCCCAAATGACCAGTCTTAGACAGGAGATGAGATGAAATGTCTCCCATGCAGCCTATAGTCTCCAACAGATGATGTATGGAAAAGGGGCAGTCTACAGGCTGCAGGGCTACTGCTAGACAGCATTTCTTTTCCTTACTGTCTCTCCAAAGGACAGGGTCACTGGACCTAAATGATATATTTTTTTCTATGCTCCAACACTAAAAGAGAGAATGATGAAGTATCATGTTCTGTGACTGCAAAACTCTCACAAACTTCTGCCTATGTGTCTCTTAGAAACACAGCATCAGGTCCATATGGTTGCAACACCAAAAACAGCTGTGTTGTTCTTACACTGACCTAGAGAAAACACAGAGATCTATTGTACTGGGAGGGGAACTGTGATTTTTCAGAGGCAAATACCAGCACAAATGCCTAGGTAGGGAATGGCAGGATGGTGTTTTGTGGAAGTTGCTTAGTTCTGGATGCCCCTGGGCGCTTGAAGGCTTCTCCATTGGTTGCTCATGATGGCATGCTGAAGGACAGCCTCTTTTTGCCCACATTTGCTATGTATCATATTAAGCTCTACTTTAGGTAATTTCATGTTCACTTCTTGTGTGCTAAGTGAAAGTAAATAGTTATGAAACATATTGCTACTTATTAAAGACTTCTTAGAAAACTGTAATTCAGCAGCATCCTGTACTGCTGCACATCAGCGTAGGCTGGAACCTCTGTATTTGGTCCTCTAGGCCAATTAAAGCTTAAATGAAAAATACTATGTAAAATATCACAGTATTATTCTTAGAAACACGTAAATAAAAGTGCATCTATCTCCTGTGGCTTCAAGAGCTTGCAGGCAACACCATCAAGCAAAGAACAAAGAACTTCAGCCTGCTGTACCTTTAAAAGCTAAACTTAACATCTAAATCTATTCCCATTTCCCTCTGGATCCCGAGCAGCTCTTTATGTTATATTAAACATTAGACAAATAGGATAGATCTAATTAAAAGTTGAAGAAATGTGCCTCTGTTAATTGAATTTGTTACAGTTACATTTCGGAGACCAGCGTTAATCAAAGCTCCGGCTCGCGGTGGAAGGACCTGGGGAATCCAGTTAACCCTTACGTTTCCTTACCTGAAAAAGAGCGAGAAAACCTGCTCTCCGGTAACACGGAGCGCCCGACATGCCGCCCGGCTGGCGGCAGCAGCCAGGGGAAGCCCCGGCCCCCGGGGCCAAGGGTCCTAACGCTCCCAACGGTCGCCGGCTAACGGCCTCCCCGCCCGGCCCGGCCCGGCCCGGCTCCTCCCCGCCCCGCCAGCCC
>JAWLRI010000039.1:5457259-5473136 GCA_034781795.1 Crypturellus tataupa
CCCGCCCCGCCCCCCCCCCCCCCCCCCCCCCCCCCCCCCCCAAAAAAAAAAAGATGGTGCTGAGTACTCATAATATAGTGGCCTGCTTCAATTTGGTTACCTCCCAGAAAGCGTTCAGAAAAGACACCTGCATTTCTAGTCGTATTCTTAGGATGGCTTCTGAGTTTTACATCCCTAAGCCATTCAGTGAAACACAAATTAAAACTGTTATTATTTCCATTATTTAAAGGGGAGAGACTACTATGATTCCCACCTCTGATCTGTTTTTAATGCAGATGTCACTTACAGATGAGTCCTACAGGTGTTAAAAGCTCATTTCCTCCCTCAGATGATAAGGAAGTGAGTGGTACCCAAATGTCAGGGGTGTCCTAAGTGAGGAAGGCATTTTTTAATGATGAAGGATAAAGAGAAATGATGCTCTGAACAAAGGTGTCTTTCTTATCTTTAGGTGTCTCAGAGTAGCAGTGCTACAGTACCTAATTCTGGCAAGCACAAGCAGCTCTGATACTTGAATTCTGGCACTCGTGGAGGTTGTCTGGAAAATGTAAATGCCAAACATGTCAGTAAAGATTTTGAGAGCTGCTTTCCTGCACTCTGTCGTCATTGATTTTCAAAGTGATTGTGTGCAGCATTCAAGTTTTTTGTTGACCTGGGTCTATTTTTGCTAACAGATCAAAAGTAATTAGCGCAGAATAGCAAGCAAGCAAAAAGGGTATGTTTTGTGTGTTTATTCCTGTAAAGAAGAAAAAGATCTCGGCAGATGCTAAGTAGCCATAGGACTTAGCACTTTCAGCATATAGAGCAAGGAGGAAAGCTGTTAGAAACTTACTAAGGAAGGCAGCTGAAGCAAATTGAACTGGGATTTAAGGTTTCAGTACTCCAGTGTGAATGAGGAATGTTTGAGTTCCAATATATTTCTTCTCCTGTAGAAAGAAGTGCTGACGAGTGTATGGGTCCACATTTATTTTATTAAATGGGGGAAGTTTTAGTCTACATAAGACTGTCAAATTCAAGTACTCAAGAAAATAGTGGAATATTGTCATAATTTAGCAGTCATTAGCTTTGGTGCCATATGTTGTTTCTTGTCACTTTGCTCATAGTCTTAAATGTTCAATATCTGACTTTGTTGTCATATTTTTGAGCTGCTTATACCCTATAGATTCAGTGAATCTCTCCCCACCATGCACTTGCAAATAAGCTCTTCTTAAAATGTCAGAGACTTGTGTGATATGATAAAGGTTGAAAATTTGTTTAGTTCAGCCACAGTAGAATGAGTTCACTGCTTTACAAAAACAGAATGTATTTTACTGTGTGACTATCCCTTTTAAAAAAGTTCAGAGTTTAACAAATATGTAGTTTCAACTTCTTACTTCATATTTTTTTTTGGCTCAGTATTCTTATGAATTTCTTCTGTGCACGCTTTCTGTGGAAAACTCTCAAAAAGTGAGTAAAGGGAATAGAAATTATATGGCATTTCAGATCATTTAGAAACTTGTCTGGTATGCATCCCTTTTGCTACTCCTAAAATCTGAATGCAAGGAAAATAAAAACAAACTATTCTTTAGAATGGCCAACTGCCATCCTACCCACAGCCCCCAACAGACTGTTGCTGCTAGGTGCGTTCCCCAGGTGCAACCCAGAAGAGTCTGGAGGAAGCCGAGTTCATTGAACAGGGGTCACTGTGTGTGCTGCTCACTGCAACAATTGCGTGTTGATCTGTTGGTAGCTGTAATGCTCACTAATGACTTCATGTTCCTGTGGTTACCACCTGCACCCTGGCAAACTCAACATTGCAGCTGGGCGCATAAGAAGACTGCTACCCAATTTATTTTTCTTGAAATGGCAGTTCCAAACTGAATAACAACTCCTAAAGGTCTACTAGGTTACTAATGGCAATAGCTTATTTAAATAAAAGCTCTCAAATAGCTGACTGTAATTACTTCGTAGCATTTATCAATTCAGAAGTCTTTGCAGTGATCCATCAATGAATAAAACCTAAAATGGTTATTATAATATGGATGTTTATTAATATAATTAGTATAATAAATTTGAAGTGTATCTAATGTTCAGTCAAGACTGAATTCAGTTAGTCCTTATTATGAGCTCAATGGCAGAGCACCTGAAGGATAGAAATGAGAATGTGCTCGTGGTCTGGAAACTACTTCCTCAAAAAGTAGGTACTATCCACTCAGTCATGATGTTTATATATCTACTACCTCGGAGTCTGATCAAAGCTTTTGCTGCTCTTGCTTAGCTTGGCTGGTGAGTACCGGATGTGGGAATTGCTTATCCTGTCTCTCCTCAGCTCTTTTGTTCTTTGTTAGGCTGTGCAGGTAATTTGTGGAGGAAGGCAGCCCCGTTCCTTATGTTTAGGTGACAAGAGCAAGCTGGAGGCAGATGGTGTACCTGCATGTGAGGAGTTGCTGGAAGAGGTGAAAAAGCCTGGACAAAAGCATTGCCACTCAAAGACAGTGAATGTGAGTCAGGGATGTGGGAAGGGCAAGGAGATAGGATCTGGGAATGAGTGATGGAAAGGAAGAGATGGAGGCACTCATCTGCTTCATTTACTACACACTTTCCCATTACTGCAGCAAATGAAGCTGGGATTCTACTGACAGACTCCTTCACTACATAACCCAAATTAATCCCCAGAGCATCCTGTGCGCTAAATGAAGCAGGATCCTGTGGAGAAAAATAGTAGAGCCTTAAAAAAATTAAAGACTGTATTGCACTGGGGGGCTGAATTAGCTTTGCCCTAACAGTGTGTTCTGCCTCTTCCTAGTTTTAGTGTTCTCCCAGCAACCTTACTGTTATTTTAACCTACAGGTTTGTGGGAGAGAGGGATTGTGATAAACATAGACAAATTATATGCACAGCTGTGGAGGATGCGGGAAGCACTCAACCTGCTAGATCCTTTGCATGTGGATGTACAACTCTTGCTGACCTCATTCTGTCATGAATTTGAGGATATAATTTGGCTAGTACTTAATCAGTTTTACTACTTAAAATGCTATGAAAAGAGAAGATTCACAGACAGAAATATAGGAAAGTGGTTTCCTAAAGAGGTAAGAGCAGAACAGGGATACTAGTAAAGCAGCTGTTATGGTTACCACGAAAACAATTGACAAATCCTAGCACACATCCACAATACTTTCATCTGTATTATGTAAATAGCTATTGCTTCCAGGTGTGTTGACCCACCTAGCAGGCTGAAAGTGAGCACCCTTTGTGAATTATTTAATAGATTGATTACAAATTTTAATCATAACTCAAGCATTTTTTCCCCGAATCTGCAGCTTTGTTTGCAGCCCTTTTAATGTAGCCTAGTACGGTAACTGATAGGTGCGCATGAAAAAAAAAAACATTTCACTCTGCAGCCTTTTCCGCCCACATCTTTAGGGTTGCCAGAAATCCTGTCTGTCAGCTAAAATGATGTTAAAGTTCTACACTGCTATAATCCAAAAATGACAGAGAATAGGATTAGCAGAAGCTGTTCAAATGTGATAAAATAAATGAATAAAAATGAGTTGAAGAGGAAAGCATGATATTAGTGGGATGTGACCCAATTATGTATGTAAAAATATACTAAAATATACTTGACAAAATAGGGCAGAAATACTGGACTGGATGCATTTACATATTGTTTTGCATATGAATTCTCTGTGTAGCCCTAATAATAATATATAATATTTTGATATTTGTAGGTATTCATTTTTAATAAACTCCCATAAATATATGGAATTGAAGCAAGACACAGTCTGACTCAACAATCTGACTCTTTTCTAGAATATGAAATAGTATAAACCAAAGCACTGACTACCCAGATTGGTACCATCTTGTTCTTATTCAAATGAACTTTAATGGTGCTTGCTGATTAATAAAACATTCTAAAGGTAGGCTTAGCTTCTTAAACAGTAGTTGAATGTAACTCTAATGCTGAAATTAGTGGTTTGTTTTGTTTTTTAAGTATCAGGGTGGAAATCTTAAATCTTAATTGTACGTTTTGCCTTTCTAAATTATTATAAGATTTTACCTAATTCTTCTGGAGAGATGAGATGTTTTATAGTTTACTGTTTTATTCTTTTCGAATAACGATGGCAAAGAAAATATCTGATGGACTGAAAAAGAGAAATGATGCTCAGCTTAGAGATAGGTGTTTGTTTCTCATTTCTTTATTTTCAAAGAATGTGAATGATCCAGCCATATGTTAATAAGTAATTTTTAAAAAATCTATTTCTAATAATTCTAAAATTAAAATATTTTGAAGGATTTTTTTCATGCTGATCAGATACTACTATTAAGAACACAGTAATTCAGAAATTCATATGGTATTTTCTTTTTTTCTTAAAATCTGGCTTTACCTTCTTTGTTCTTTAAGTGAAAGTGATTTGAAGATCAAAGCCTTTTAAAAGAGCCAATCAACTTCAAGTTGGAATTAGTTGAACAAGCAAGTGACCTTTTAGCGTATTATGAAGCTAGTTGAAAATGGTCTTTAAATCCTCCTTTATCTTTCTTTAGCTAAAGAAAGCTCACAATTAGAGGCCGGGTTAACTCTTTCCTCAAGAAAGATGAGTGCAAACAGAATTGAGTAATGAATACATGGGAACAGCACTAGGTAGAGGGAAGTTTATTCTAGCAGTCTGTTAAATCTGCCTAACTCAATTTATAGATAGACATTTATTTTAATCGAAGGAGACTTTAAACATATTGATCCTATTAACTTTAACTTCTGTTTCCTGTATTACATTTTTTGAAACCATCAGAAGGATGGACTTTTTAAAATATGTCTGTTTTTTAAGAGTAGTACTAGTTACTGTAAATATTCGTAAAACTAGTTTTTCATGACATAGTATTTAGTACCACTTAAAATACTTTTCCAAACAGTATATGTTTTTAGGCATTCACTGCTGCCTTTTCCACTGGAAATCCAGATGGGAATGATTTCTTTCCCTCCCCACATCCTCCCCATATGGATTTAATTGCCTGTGCACAGCTAAGGTAGGCAGTAGTCATGTGGCTTGCTTCATCCTGTCTAATGGCAGAATTTGTCCCCCAAGGTGTAGCATGGAGTTGTATTTACATTGCAACCTGACTAAGGATTAGAGGGCTGAGCTACAACAGCTCAGCTGGGACTATGGCCCCTTCTTTCTCTTAACTCTGTGTTCCTTCCCCCTCTTAGACTGCTTCTTGCTCCTGTTTGACCAGGTGGTAAGTCAGCTCAAGAAACTGAGCCAACAAAAAGTGATTCCAGGAGAGGAAAAATGGTCATTATTTTGGCTGGCTCCAATCACTGAAGCTGCTCATAACCTCCTCACTTTGTGTGAGTGTCAGTGCAGAGGAGGAGGAGGCTGGATTACATGGCCAAGGCCATGGAGGAGAGCAGGACAAGCAGAAACCTTCATTTAGATGTTACTTTGGCACTGTGCTGTTAAGTGATAATTCTCTAGATAGGTTTAGGTGCTATAAGCAATCAAAACTGATAAATATATTCTAAAGTTATTTATATACTATTGTCATATGGTCTTGTTGGAGTGATTATTTTTCCTTTTTACAAATTGATATATTTAACTTTTTTTTATATACAGCAAGCTACACTTGTATTTCTAAATCCTGCATTAGAAACCTTGATCTGGCACTAGTCCTTAAAAAAAAGGGCCTGACAGATCAGTATCCTGCATTACATTCAGCATATCACTCTTTCCCAGTTTGGCATTTCCAAGACATTTCCCTGCATTATTGCATCTTTAAAGAATCGTGGTAGTTTTACTTGGGCATTCTTCTTGAGGCGATATGAATGCTAATGAGTAATGGATCATCAGGCTATTCCTGTGCAGAAGTGAAATGAGCTTCGCTCTCCATTCCGTAACTTACCCTGACCACGTTACTGTTTGAGACATTGATGTGGGCTGCAAGACAGCTCTGCATTAGCTGGTACAGGCCACAAACTTTACGGGAGCTGTGTATTTTCTGCCTTGATCTGTTCCTTGGAAACACTAATTTATGTTCAGAAAAATAGAGGAAAATAAGTTCTTAATATTATTGTACACTAAACCTCTATGCTGTCTGTTATTATACAAAATTACAGGTTTCAGGTATGTTCACACAGTACAAATGACTAAAGCCATTTCTGTCCATTGGTAGTCATTTGATTGAGTGTATATATAGCAATAAAAATGAGGATTCTTGATCTTAAACTAATGCCCAGCAGAAGCTGGATGGATAAACAAGCTTTTTGTTGACAGCTTTTCAGTTCCCAGTCTACATTCGCAGAACAAACTTCTGTTGGCCATTCCTTTATTAAACCTATTCATATAATTAGTGAAAAATGTAAGCTGCTTTACAGTGGGAGTTGTATTTCTAAAATGTTGAGTTCAGAGCCTTAAGAGTTTAACAGTTAACATTTAAAATTGCATTTGTGCTGCATGTGTCCTGGTCTGGTTTGTTAAGACTTTGTTTGCCGTTGGACTTTGCTGTCTTGCTTTATTCTGGGTTTTGGAAAAGCTGCATCTTCTCAATGCCCTCATCTTTCCATGAGGACTAGATATTCTAGAGAAGGAAGAATGCCGAGGGTTTTCCCCGAGGGGTATGGAGACAAGACACGCAGCCAATATGGTTGAACAGCAAGTCTCATTTTATTGCCCGAATAGCGCATATTTATCCAGTAATATTATCTGATAACAATAGCATTACCTAACCTCGTTAACCATGTAGCTTACTATTTTACTAGATAGCAAAGCATTACCTAATAACACCTGCTCATTAGCCATATAGCTTGCTAGCAATTATTGTCTGATCATAAAGATATATCCGACTGGTTGCTCATCAGTCCCACTGTTCATTAAGGATAAGCAGCCTTTTTGTTCACTCAGTGAAGGTGAACAGACCCTTTATTTTTCATTGGGATCTTAACCCTTAGTTAGCAATCTCACCCTGCTCTCTCATCCAGCTCTGGTTCGCTCACAACGTGGCCACTGGCCTTTAGAAATCCCACAGAAGAAGACTATGAAGCGCAGAGGGTTGAAGGTGGACCTGAGTAAGGATGTATGGGAATGACAAATTCCCATACATGAGTCCCTAAATTGCATTGTAAATTTAGGGAATGAGTTGCACTAAATTGCACTGTAAAACTACGTTCTTCTCCCTGCCTTCCTCCCCTTTTGGACAGGGAAAGAATCTAGAAAATAATTTTATTTTAAGTTGAACTTGATGACTTTTTAAAAGCCATTACTTTGCTGACCTGGATCATTATACTTACCATTTCTTCACCTGGGGAAATATGTAATTCAGAGATTTGTTATCACAGACATTTCAAATAACTGAGCATTCTTTATTATGTATATGTTCAGCACTTACTAATTTATATAATACCTTTTCTTTGGCCTAAGAGTGCCTGAAAAATACACTTAGATGTACTGTGCCGAATTCGGTGGTGAGATCTCTTCATAACACCTTTGAGAATCAGGTTCTCAGGTGTGTCCAGCTAGTTCTGCTTGCATAAATGGGACACTGAAAACCTATTACTGTGTATGTAATCATAGCTTAAATGTTTTTCTGAAGCCCGTATGCTGAATCCTGTGCAGGGCTAGAAGCCAACCTTTCAATTTAGTCCCATTTCAGAGACTTCAAATTCATGTCAATCTTGAAGCATTTAGGAAATACACCGGGATAAACATCGCAGTAGTACTTGCCTTCTCTGACAAGTATTTATCCTTGTTTTAACAGATGACTAATCTTCAAATATATGTTTGTTTTGTTTTTTTTTGTTTTTTTTTTTTTTTTGCTAGTAAAACAGCTTTGCAAGTATTGCATAACTCCTGTCTGTTTATAGGAGCTGGCGGAACTGGGGATGCTGTTCTCTCAAAGGTTAACTAATTGTAGAAGGCTTCGTCTTTCTTCTCTCCCTGTATTCAGCTAACTATCCAACGTATGCACTGAAATTAGAGCTGCTTTGTAATTAAACAAGATCCTTCAAAAATAATGTCCCCCCAACTGCTGAATTTAAAACTCTATTTTTATTCATGTATTTTTCTGTAGATTATCTTGAATCTTGAATATTTCTGAATTTTATATTTCTGAATATTATATATCTGAATATTTCTGAAAGTATTTCAAATACTTTCTAACTTATTTGGCTAAACTTTTCTATTGATCTAGACATGCCTTTATCATGGCCTACCTAGAATAATCTTTGATAATGTTATCTATCAAAAGCCCTGATATGGCTACTGTTTGCCTGGCAGTAAAAGGATTGGGTCTGTTCTAAAAAAGGTAATAGGAAAACAGGAAAAGAAGCACTTCTTGGAAGATCTACTCAGAATAGGCTATATGCTTTCTTATTTCTTTGTACTCTTGTTTGATAAAGCAAGAAAATAAAACTGTAGACACAAATTCAGGCTTTCACAATCTGAAAATAGAAAAGTAGGAATATTTCCTGAGCAAGTGTGTATCCTTCTATTCCATTATTTTGATGCTGAATATATCTTTTCTATATATGGAGGAAAAAAAAAAATCTGTAAGTGATGTAGCTATCACAGGACTGCTGCGGTTGGAAGGGATGTCTGGAGATCATTCAGTTTCCTCATGCTCAAGCAGGGTTGCTTAGAGCTTATTGCCCAGGATTGGGTCCAGATGGCTTTTGACTGTTTGAAAGAAAGGAGGTTCCACAGCCTCTCTGGGCAGCCTCTCTGAGCTCAGTCACACACAGTAAAGAAGTTTTGCCTCAAGGGAGCTTCCTGTGTTTCCGCCTGTGTCTGCTGCCTCATCCTACCACTGGACACCACTGAAAAGTCTGGCCCCAGCCTTTCTGTATCCACCCTTCAGATACTTAATGCACACTAAGATTTCCGCCTCGCCCATGGTCATTTCTTCTCCAGGCTGAACAGCCCCAGCTCACAGCCTTTCCTCATAGGAGAGGTGCTCCAGTCACTTAATCATCTGTGTAGCCCGGTGCTAGGCTCTCTCCAGTAAATCCATGTCTCTTGTACAAGGGAGCCCAGAACTAGCCTTTGGATGCAGCCTCACCAGGGCTTCGTAGAGGGAGAGGATCAACTCCCTTGGCCTGCGGGAAGTGCTCTTCCTCCTCAGCCCTCCATTGGCCTTATTGGCCACGAGGGCCCTTTGCTGGCCCATGGTTAACTTGTGCAGCAGACCCCCCAGCTCCTTTTCCACAGAGCTGTTTTCCAGGCCCCAGGGTGTCCTGGTGCACGGGGCTTATTCCTCCCTGGGTGCAGGACTCTGCGCAGCCTTTTACTGAACGTCATGAAGTTCCCTGTCTGAAGTGCACTCTATCCGTTCATCCAGGTCACTGATGAGCAAGTTGAACACCGGACCCAGTGTTGGCCCTGAGGGACAGTAGGAGCTACAGACCTCCAGGCAAATGGTTTGAGGTTTTGCTTTAGCTGTATGGCTTGCTTTGTTTTGCTATTATTATAGTGCTTTTTATCTCTTAGACCATTTGACTGAGTGCTTACTTAGAGAGCAGCTTTTAATGGAAGAGGGTGAGTGTTAATCTTGCTGTGTTTGGACAGCAAGTCTCAAAATAGATGAGAATAATGCAGTAGTGGTAGTGATTGATTCAAGACTTGAAATCACTTCTTTTTTTTATTTTTGATAATCAAAACCAATACTATTAATAGTCACTGTAAATCCAAACTGAACTTTGAGTCATATTTGTGTAAGCAATCACTTCTTCATACAAGGTTTCAGTGATCGTGAAACCAGCTCCAGCTGGTCCAGCTCTAGTGGAACCCCTCTTTGCTCAAACCAACATCTCCCTCTCGATGCCTCTGTATGAAGCTGGTTTGCCTTCATCTTGAGGGTGACTTTTTTTTTTTAAAAGGGAGAGAGAGCAAACCAAAACAGAAGCCAGATCCAGATTTGTTGTCAGAGTTGCCATAGAAGTACTGCATGAGGACTCCAAGGACTTAAGCCTTTAGTTTAATGTCTTATTTATCTCAATTTTATACTTTAAGAAAAAACCATGATTAATTTTAAAACAGGTTAGTATGTGGAAATTATTGAAATGAAAGAATTGTTTCCTTTCTGTATGCTATCAGTCCTTTTATTTAGCTTTTCAGCAGTAGCAGGCTGACACGCTACACTTAAGAACTTGAGATGTGTGCGTATGGGATTTTTGGGAATACTATAATTGTTTACGTCCTATTCTTCACTCCTTCCCTCTTCTAATTATGTTGCTCTTGTTTTTTCACCAATAAAATGAGATTGTTGCTACTTGTTGCATTTTATTCCCCTCACAGTGAGGTGAAACAGTTTGTAAGATGGGTGATAGTAGAAGCATTTAAATTCCATCAGTGCTTCTTTGTGCTGTCACAGTGGGAGCCAAGCCCAAAAGATGCTTCTCTCTTACAGCTTTCAAGCTTCCATTGAAAAAACAGGTATTATTTGTGGTTATGATGTGTAAAGTTTGTTTGAAAGCTAGTTTATGGGTACTTTGTGTTTCCAGGTAGTTCAGAAGTAGGAATTAAAATGATTAGAAGAAGCCCGTGTGTTCTTCTGAATTGGCCTCATAGTGGCCCTGTGACACTTTGCACTTAACTGCTGTTCAGGTATGTACTTGTTTTTCAAATTGGAGTCAGTGTTGTAGCTCCTGAAGAAGTCTGTAGCTCCAATGTAAACTTTACAGGCTTTCTGTAAAGTTCATCTTTTGATCAAGAGCCCTTATTCTCAAAGGCCAAGTTTCCTCAAAGGCCCCTCCCTTTTGAATAAGGAAAATACCACAAGACTTTCTATTTTCAGTGCCAGACAAATAGGGAAAGTTCAGCCCTGGAATGGAATCCAGAAACTATTATCCCAAAGTCCCAAGAAAAGGAGAATGATAGAAAGAACTTACCCTTCAGACAGGGGATACCTGTCCCGAGGTTGTTCGCAGTCTTTGGCACGCTGATGTGTACTTTACACAAACGTGAAGGTTGTTAAAATAGGCAGATTGCAGGCTAAAGTATAAGTTGGCTTGCGAAGAGGTTACCAATACCATGCTTATGTATAAGATTGTAGTTTCCATTTCTCAAGTTCACAGTGCAGCCTGGAAGGTGGGGGAGGTGAGGAGAAAAAAACCTGTCATAGTTTACATAATTCATAAGTCCTCATTTGAACTTGTGGTAGCAAGGGCTTTGAAGTATATTTTAGACAGTTCTATTTATTTTAGACGGTTCTATTTATTTTAAGTGAATTTATTTCTATCACATCCACATTTTGTACAAGTATCTTCTGACAATTTTACTTTGGGTAACATTCCATATTGTAACTTGTACTCATGGATTTTTGCATTTGTGAAGTCTGTACTTGTATACTTATTTGAGTCCATTTAAAAAGTTGTGATTAAAGTAAGTCCACACCTTTCTTCCACTCTATTGCTTGTGTTAAATCCAGCGCTTAATGCGGAAACCTTGACTTTTTATTTATTTATTTTGTAGGAAGAGGAATAATTTATATATATACACATACACATTTTATGTTCCTGAGATAAAAATAAATATGAAAACCCTCAGATCTCAGGAGGAAAGTTTTGTGTTGTAGTACTTTAGAGAAGCAGTTTAACTCCAACCTAAGGTCATGTTAGGCATTATGTTCCCAGATGTGTTTAAAGCAGATTTCATATCCTGCCTGTGTAAGGAAAGAGAGATGTGTCAAAGTGATGTATTACAATCACGGAGACTACCTGGTGAGAGAATGGGAGTGGTGAGAAGGGAGAAGAGCTCCAAGACTTTATGCATAAACATATTCTTTTAATCAGTAAGGTTTTGTTGGTATCTCAAGCTTTGATTTACTGAAGAGCCAATTCCAAATAAAATGCTGCATAAATACATTTTATGGAAGAGCAATTTATCTGGCGAAGAGGGGAAGGGAATGTTCTTGTGGCATTGAGCAAAGTGGCAATATAAATTAATTGTATTTGTTCCCTAAAATGTGATTTTTTTAATGTTATTCTTCAGAATAACAGTATTCTTCACTTATGATATAACTTACTGGCCAAGTTTTACATCAATATTTAGGAAACATGATTGAGGGTTCTAATCCAAAGAAAACAAAAGTATACTCTGTTGCTGTTAGGTTTTCCTGAAATAATTAAAGTGATGAGAATGGGGGTTAATTTAAGCCACATATAAAATGAAAAAAAGGATATGCTTTTTTCTTCAGGCAGAGAAACACATGCAAAGTTACTTTATGTCAGGGTCTTCACAAAACCTTTCTTCTGTAACCAGGGTAGCTCACGTTTTAGGAGTACTTGTCTTTATCACTGAGGTATTTTTTTGTTTGGAATATTATACTAGTAGGAAAAAATTACTGGTCGGAATTGCTTTTGACAATATTGATTAATCTTGGTTTTACTTATAGAAACATATTTTAAATTCCTAAAATATAAAACTTAAAAATTGCAGGAACCAGCAAGCTTATTAATATTTGTGGATAATTAGCAATCAACTTAGAGGGAACAAATGCATCTGGAAGCCCATTTGGGATGAAGGGAGAGGAGAAGCCTTACAATGAAACACTTAGACATGCACATTCCACTGTGCTTCCCAAAATATACTATGAGATATTGTGAGATATAAACAACTTCTATAATTTTTCTGCCCAAGGCTGATTTTCTTTTTGAAAGCGTAATAAAGTATCAGAATAATTAAAACTTACAGTATAAAAGATTAAGCAACACAGGATTCCAGATTAGTTCCAGTTGTTCCGATTTCAACATCAATAACCCCAAGTAATATCTGACTGTTCTAAAGATGAAGAATATCCTCTGAAAAATATCATAACAGAATTACTCAATTGGAAAAACATTAAACCAGAGATAATTCTGGTTGCTGTTTTTCACTTTGGTTCAGAATGCTAATGGCTTGCTGCGTGATAGGAGACTGGAGCAGGGATGTAGAGGGAGTTGTTAAGCTGCATCCATGTGCAGTCAGGTGTTTTTACATATTAGGCAGACTTTTATTCACATTTATACTAATCAAGAAGTGCTTTCTAAAACAACTATGCCATCCATGGAAAGATTTGTAATTATGAAATGTATTAATCAACAGCTCTGATCTGTCTGATTAGTAATTCTTAATCATAAGAAAAGGAGAAGAAAATGTAGATGTATTGTAAATAAGAGTAAT
The DNA here is from genome assembly GCA_034781795.1 of Crypturellus tataupa. Lineage (NCBI taxonomy): Eukaryota > Metazoa > Chordata > Aves > Tinamiformes > Tinamidae > Crypturellus > Crypturellus tataupa. Next base: position 5,470,381 of record JAWLRI010000039.1, read on the forward strand.
TGAACTTCTTATTCTGAGCTGTATTCAGATATATGCAGGAAAACAATCAGGATTAGCTAGACCAGCCCCCTTTTCAGTGCTACTTTGTTGCTGTCTGGTGTTGTACACTTCTCTCTCTAGACTTCCATAGTCTATTAAAGTGGTGCCAAAATTAGGTAGATATGCTTCCGCCCCCCCACCTTGGATATTAGAAGCTATAATCTCCTTAAACCCTGTCTTCTCCAGTTAAAACACGCAGTTTGAATGACCTTGGCCTCTTTTCCAGATGGTTCCCTTCCCTTTCCCCTTCCCGACTGCATGTTCCACTTGGTATCAGAATTCATGTATTGCTCCAGTCAAAGGAATGGTTTGAATGTTACAGCTCTTACAGACTTTGATTAATATATAATGAAGGGAAATTGTTAATAACTATCAACAAAAGATGGTGTAATTAATATATGTGCTTTGTTGGTCACTTGGATCTAAAGGATACTACTTTAATTTGCAGCATAGAAGATGCAAGTATGATACTAGAAAAACTTTCTAATTGAAGAGACAGTAAATATTGGAGTGATGTAGGAAAATCTTAAATATTCAGGAGGTTACAGTTGGGACAAATTTCTGTAGAACATTTCATGTGGTCCATAAACACACCATTTGTATTTGGATTAAATTGTCACTAGAAATCTTCAGATTAAATTTTTAGATTAAAATATCAGTTTGAGATCATACTATGCTTGTGTTCTATGTGTCATCATATTATTTTCTAGCTAGTCTTTCCAGGAAGAAACACCTCTTTTTCAATGTAAATCACTTGGCCAAAAAGTACGAAAAGAGATTTTTTTTCCCTCCTGTTTTAGTAGACCAACTGTATGTTCTTCATTTTCTATTTCCCCTAAATATTCCCTTGATCATGAGTCATGCACAGGAGGGAACTAAAAATCAAATATGATACATGGCTACTTACTTTAAATATATATAGTGCTGTAAGAAAGTTACAACTTTATATTTATTCATCGCTCTAGAATACTGTGAAAAGAGAATTTATGCTAATCCAATAAATGTAGTTTTTGGATCAAGAATGACTTTAATGTCATCAAGTTAAACAATGATCAAAGCTGTCTTCACTAAATCTTCACTAAATCTTCACTTCACTAAACATACTTAAGTGATGTTAAGGATGTAGTCCTGGTATTAATTTTGAGGAAGTATTTTTGCCACAGATAAGTCTTGACTCCCTTTGAGACCTCTTCCTCCTTCTCTAATACACATTTCTAAGATTTCCTTCCTCACAGTCTCCAAGACCATCAATGAATTGGGCTTGGTGTTTGTGTGACATTGGAAGGGGATCTCTTTTTCCTAAAACTCCGGTGTTCTGTTTGGCCAAGTTCTTCCCTAATGCGGTGATACATGGGGGTTGTGTTACAGTGGTTGTGAGATTTAACCTACTTTCACATCTCTCTAGGTAAGCTCCTATTTTCAAGCAGTAATTCTCCATTCCCAAATATTCAATTTGAAATGGCTCTTGAGGTCTTGCTATGCTTTTGTGGGCACAAAAGAGAATGTGTCTCTTCCTGATAACACCCTTATGTTCAATTACAGTTTTTTCACATACTTGTAAAATAACAAAATAAAGGCCTTATCTAATCCCTTTGAAGACAATGAATTTCACTGAATTCAGTGTAAACAGCAGAACAGTACCTAGGCTTTGACCAAAACAAGTATCAGAATAGCTGGAGAAGAAATTTTCGAACAAATTCAGACCCTGAGTTCTTTTGTTATGTATCTATATGGCATATTTTGTAACCTGACCGGCAGAATTGGTAACTGATTGCCTTAATCAGCCACCTGACTCAACTTGAAGCAATATATGTAGATTTAAGAACAAATATGATGGTCGATGGTTTGAAAATGCCTTAATGCCCATGTTCTTGATAAATACCTTGCTGGTGCATAGAAAAATAATCTTAAGAACATTGTAGACTGAGCTACTCTTAAACTGTACAATGTAACTGCAGTCTTCTTTCCCCTCAGTCTTTTATGTAAACGTTATTTCCTTACCACTTTATGCAGTGCTTTTTGGGTTTAAAGCCCTTTACGCAAATTATTTTAATTAGTTTTCCCATCCCCTCTGAGAGAGGTCAGTAAATATCATTACCATCTTGTTTAAAGACAGAGGCTGTAATCTAGAGAGGCTACGTAACTCGTCCAAGGCCATGAGAGGAAACGCTGCCATAGAGAGTCCTGGATACTCGAGAGCTCTGATGTCCCCGCTCTTTGCTTTGCTTTGCTTTGCTTTCCACGTGTCGGCTTAAACTTGAACTGTGAATAGCTGCTCCTGGGTTTCCGTTCTGTACCTTTACCTTTTGGTCTAAGCAGTAGTTTAATCAAGGAACAAATCAATATTTTGTAGTTAAATTATAAAATACACATTCAGCAGGAATGTCAGTTAGCTTCCTGTTATACCTGTAGTTTAGTGTATAAGACAGTAGACAATACTTGTTAGATTTTTTTTATGGGATTCTGCACAGTCAAAAGCCACCTCAAAGCTAGAGTATAATGAAGTAAATACTGTCATGTGAAATCTCTGTGCCTGCAATTTGCCAATTCAAGGCATGTACAGTAACAGCTCAGGTTTATGGGAGATGCTAAAAATGCAGCTTACTGAGATTTTTTTCCAAGCCATGTATTTTTTGAACCTTCTGATTTGAAGGAAATTGTATTGCACATATGAAAAAAGACTGTGGTTCTCTCTGTCTGGTCTAGTCTTGACCTAG
>JAWLRI010000039.1:5473236-5503086 GCA_034781795.1 Crypturellus tataupa
TTCTGATTTGAAGGAAATTGTATTGCACATATGAAAAAAGACTGTGGTTCTCTCTGTCTGGTCTAGTCTTGACCTAGAGGATGTCTAAAGAGCAGGATTTGTTGTTGGAATTTTCTGTTTCTAAAACTTTGAGGGAAAGTTGATAACAGTCTAAGGAATCTAAGCAACTAGGGATATTGCTCAGTATTACATTTTAGAAGGATAGCTAATGGAAAGGAATAGAAAGAAATATTGAAATTTTACAAATGCATCTTGTGTCCCTAATAGCAAAATCACAGAAAAGAGATGTAGTTGAGATATGTTTGTAAACCTATGAGAGCTAGTGATTCTCATTCTCTGTAGAGAGCCACAGTGTTTAGACTGTACTAACGTTAATTACATTAGCATAGAGAACTGAAGCTTCAAGTATCAATAAACGGGGAAACAGCCAGTATTTTTGAGTGAATGTTTGCAGCTATCTTGTCAGACCCAGAAGAGAAGACAAATGAGAAGAGGAAGATGGCCAAGAAGGTCAAGGGGCTCGTGGCCTGCGTCAGGAGGGAGCGTTGCCAGCAGGTCAAGGAAGAAGATCCTGCCCCTCTGCTCAGCTCTGGTGAGGCCGCACCTGCAGTATTGGGGGCAGTTCTGGGCTCCCCAATACTAGAGAGACGTGGAGCTTCTAGAGAGGGTCCAGCAGAGAGCAGCAAAGATGATTAATGGACTGGAGCACTTGTCATATGAGGAAAGACTAAGCGAGCTGGGCCTGTTTAGTCTGGAGAAGAGAAGGCTGAGAGGAGATTTGATTAACATGTTCAAGTATGAGGGGTGAATGTAGGGAGCATGGGCCCAGGCTCTTCTCCATGGTGACCAGTGACAGGACGTAGGGTAAAGTTGAACCACAGGAGTTTCCATCTCCATGTGAGGACGAACTTCTTTCCTGTGAGGATGCCAGAGCCCTGGCACAGGCTGCCCAGAGAGGCTGTGGAGTCTCCTTCTCTGGAGATCTTCCAAACCTGCCTGGATGCCACCCTGTGCCACGTGCTCTGGGTGTCCCTGCTTGTGTGTGAAGGTTGCACTAGATGATCTTCAAAGGTCCTTTCCAACCACAACCATTCTGTGATTCTAGGGAAGATGTCCTCTGAGGAGTAGATCTAACGATGAGGGAGAAAGCTTGGTCTTAGTTCATGCTCCTTGTTGTCCTAAAGGAGGCAGCCTTTTACTGGCTTGAGTTGGAATTATTGTGACATCTTTCAGCTTGTTTTTCTTGTTTCACAAGATGACAGATGTGGGAGAGATATTGAACTTGATATGAAGGTATGTGCTTTCTTCTGAGATGTCTTAGGTTGTGCGAGTTTTCTCTGCGGGGTTGGCCGATGTGATGTAAGGCCTGTCCAAAATCTGCACCCTGCTGCAATGCCAGAGTGTCTCAAATGGCTCTGAATGCCTCGGCGCATGTGTCCGTAAACAGAGTTCTAGAAATTCTGCAAAACAGACTTAAGGCAATGGTGAAAGGGGTTTGTAATCCTTGCAGTCTTGCAAGACCACTTGCAGATTGGAAAGATGAGAAAACGGAAAGAAATCACCTAAGAGTGGCGTAATGCTTTGCAAATACAAATGAAGAAAAAAAAAAATACTGTGCATTCCTGAAGCTATATGTTCATCTTATGTCCCATAAGGGTGATTTGTTCAATTATCAACGGGTGACAAAACTAATCATCAGTTGAAGTGTCAGTTAATTCTACATGATAATGATCCGGCTAACTGGTGTTTCTAGGGATGGTTAATATATAAAGTTTGAAAATATGAGCTATCATTGGCAAGCATGCCATACCTCCCTCTAAACATAGACTTCCTTTTGTTTTGAGATGTGGATTATTTTATCTCTATGTCTCCCAAAAAATCTCTTCAGGAAAAATAAACTAACCTGTAACTGCTTATAATATGTGCTATTGAAAGCACCAGCTTTAACAGCATCTCATTGTTTTGTTTTATAAGGTACTCATTTAAAAATATTTGCAAATACTTTTTTTTTCCCTTTGGAACCTGTACTGAAAAATGCTTATTTCCTTCTCCCTACCTTTTTTTTTTGGTATAAATGCAGTAATAAGCAAGGATTATTTTAAATTGTTTGTGAGACCTTAACATTACCCTCAAAGTAAATTGTCTGTCTGTTATTGGATTATACCAATTAAATGAGTTAACTGTGCATATTAATAATTAAATTTTCCCTATTTCCCACTAATTAAGTACTCCAAGTTTGGTTACTTCTACAACCTGATCAAGAAATTGTTAGTGAATTTCTAATAGTACATACTTAATTTTAAAGGTATAAACTAAAGGCAGTTTTCACTCTGCTGCAGTTATTTGCATAGGCTTTATAAGAGATTACTGCAAAGCAGTTCGGATTTTTGATTTACCTTTTTATTCTTGCAAACTCTTTAAAGTTGTTTGGATGATGAATATGCCTCAACTAGCAAAAAGATGGAGATTTATGTATTAGTGGTGAAGGGGTGAAAATGATATGTTTTCCAAGTTCTGACCCTGTCTACATGTCATCATAGAGAGGAGAAGCAGTGTTGTCAGCATTGCACCTCCTAAACCCGTGATGCTTCTTACTGCTAAAATCTATGAAAATTTCATTTTGTTGGAGTTTTGAAACTTTACATGAAAAAAAATACCTCTTCCTGTTCCCAAAGCTCATGTAAGCATTTAATGAATAAAGAAATAAATATCTTTTTAATCTAGCCACCTGTATTTATCAGTATGTTTGTCATGGTGTATGCATGTACATATAACAGATACTCTTCTAGGCCTAGTGAAAATGGCAGAGTGGAAAGAAAAATATGCATGTGATAAAGGTACAGCTAGTTTAGGAAAATGTTGAAAAGTATTTTGGAAACAGGAAATCAAACTTACCTTATATTTTCTTTAAAAAGAAAATAGAACTTAGAAGCTAAGATCCTCATCTCCCTGCTTTGAGCTTTTTGCAGGAAGGCTTACTGGTTAGGAAAAGACAGCATCCAACTGCCAAATTCACAGTCATGATCGGAAAGAGTAGTGGAGAAACAAGAGCCAAAAAATGGTATTGTACCATGATTGGGAATCTTGGGTGACAGAGCCACAAGTGAAAACAGAGCAGGAGATGATCTGTAATCGTCAGATACCTATACAGGAAAAAAAAAAATGGATTTAAAGCAAGGAACAAGACGGTGAGCTCTCCTGATTTGGAAAGGATCTTCCATGTGGCAGCCTGCCGACTCCCTGGGTAGGTCCACTTGCACAAAGAGACGTCAAAATTGTTTGGCAGCTGATTCTCCCCCAAATAGACAATGATTTATTATTTAGGTATATGTGTTAGTCTTTAAAAATTGTAGTGGCAGAAGAAATTCTTTCAAGCTTGCATAAAAGAGCAATTTATCTACAAAGCCCAATTCTGTGCTGCTGTGGAAGAAACTCTGAACAAATGCTGAGAAACAAACAAAAATATTTTCAATGTTTTTCTTTCCAAAGCAAATACTGTATAGGACAAATAACTAAGGAGAGCAACAGGACAGTGTTGAATAAAAACACTGCCATTTTCAATCCTCAATTCATTTCTCACCAAAGCATCATGTTCCTGCAATTTTCATTGTTGAAATTTCACTAGAAGGCTTGCCAAGAAAGAGAAAGAATTATCTAAATCTGAAAAGCTTCTTTATTATGCTTCCTGAGTAATAGTAAAAAAATGGCTTTAAAGTTTAATAGATTGTAAGCTACACAAAGGATAATTTTAATTAGTTTTTAGTGCCTGGATGTTCTTGGCATAGTAAACGAATCCATCCTCCAGGTGACATTTTCTTGGAAGGGAATTCTTGAATAAAAGGTAAAGGAAGCTAACCTGACTCTAGAGTTATTGTAATCATCTTCCCTTTAGCTAAGGTCACTTGATTCTAGTTTAACTGACTTATTTTCATCTCAGATTAGGTGACAGAGGCCTTACTCCTTCAACTGCCTTGCGTCAAAGGAAAAGATGGCCCCCAAAATTATTTTCCCATTTATGGGAATAATAGATCAGCCAGGTCCTTCTAAAACCTAAGGTCCAAATATCTTGAAGTCCTGAAGTAGGCAGTTTGATTTTTTTTTTCTTATAATTTTAATGAGGAATGGATCAAACTTCAAATGAATTATTTCAGAGCAAGGAAAAATCTTTACATGTATTATGCAATATATACTAAAGCTACAAAAGTGAATCTTGTTGCAACAAAATTGGGAGCAGTGATTGTGAAGCAAATGCTGATACCAGGAATAAACTCATTAGGTTGATGGGTCTACTTCATAAGCGTAAATCCCCCTTCTCCCTTAGTAAGGTGGGGGAAACAGGAAGAAAACTGAGTAGTATTTTGAGAAATATCTCTTAATTTTTTCACATAAAAACTTAGTTTGGTTTTCATTATAGATGAAGGGATAAGGGATTCCTGCCACAGGAATGTTATCCTATGGTCCTACTGAATAATAATTGCATTACTCGTGACTTTATAGCATTTACCATTTGGTGTATTACTCTCACTGGCAAAATCATGTCTTGTAGCATGCATTACATTAATGTTTTATACACATAAAAAAAAAAGACACAAAGAGTTTGCAGTGTTCGATTTTATAACCTTTTGCTACATTAAATAAAAATGCTAGGTTGAAAACATGTAGCAACTTACTGTTTGAATAAAAGTGAAGGATTACTGTCTTCAGTGTTGGCAAATGTATTCAAGCGACTGGGCTTTAGGATTAAATAAAGCAGAGTTCACATTTCACTGTGGTGGATAACTTAGGCATCATTTTGCAAAAGCAATTTACAAGCTTTTGTTGAACTTGAGTTGTTCCCATATATCCCATAGGATATATGTATATAGGGTAAATGTGTATATATAGGAAAATTCTGTGGAGTAGACTAATGTTAAAACTGAAGCCATGCAGTAAAACCTGAGCAATGCTAATCATAGTGTTGCTCAGGCAGCTTTTACTTCTGTTGTCTTTTCATGTCATGATAGTTTCCTTTTCCACCCCTTTCCCACCCCCACAGGGATATAGCAATGTAAAAGCCATTTTTTTTTCTAGATTCTTGATCAACATCTCTAATCCTCAAAGACCATCCTTAACTCTCTGGGAATCCTCAGGGTTGTTTACTACCGCTATCATCATCCATCTGGAAGCTTAATGTGCAATAAAGACTTTCAAGAGGGCTAGATTAAGGTTGCTTCAATCTTGCTCTGCAAAGTGCAAAACATTATCTATATGTGAACTGGAAGAGATGGACATGAAGTGTATTTTCATCCTCATATAGACCAGCTTTCTATAACAAAAAGTAAGTTCATCTACAGCGAGCAATTTTTAACAATTTCAGACTGACCGATTTTATATATATATATATTCTTCACTTCTGGCTTCTTAACTATCTACCCTTTCATAAAACTAACATACCCGAACCAGTGTGAGGAAGAGGTGCTAAAAGGTGCAGAACACACATAAATATGCCTATTTAGTCCTTACTTCTTGAAAATCTGTATTTTACTCTAAAAGTTTGTTTCCTTCCCAAAGACTGTCTGAGTAGGAAATGAAACCTATTCAGTTTGTTAAAGTTACATATGCCTTAGCAACCACATTGACTAATTTAAAAGTATTAGGTAAATTTATTGTTATCAACTCTTTTATCACTGATATTTGAGTGCTTTTAAATAATACTTAAATAATATTTTAAAATACTTTAAAATAATTTAAGTATTTATTTAAGTATATTTTATACTGAAACAACTGAAGAACCTATTCTTCCAAGAATGAATGTCAAAAGGAGGAGAGTAACATAGACCCATTTAAGCCAAACCTAAAAAAGTATTACTTAGGGGAAAAAAAAGAAATTAAATACCAAGTGTGATTATTTTGGAAGTCATGGAAAATTGTTTATGTGACCTTACAAGGCATTTAATTATTGGCAGCACTAAAGAGCAGTAAATGTGGTTATTGATCGAACATTAGTAATTTAGTTTCAACATACTGCATTTAGAACTGATTCATGTTGTGTTACAGTGGAATTTTTCCAATAATATGCATGGAACCATCTGTATAGTTTAGGAATATTTGATTTTAGTGTGGTTATTGCAGTACTATTTATTAGGTGAAAAGATCACTTTAACTCCAGTGCATGTCTTACTGAAGTGCAGACAAAGAAAAGAGCAGTTTTAAAAAATGGTTGCTTAGTCGGATGAAAATGCAGTTCAGCTTTTTTACACAGCTTATTTAGATGCATTAGCAAAACAGCAAATACTGAAGACTTATTAAGAGATAAGACTTGAATCTTCTTGCTGTTGGCCACTCTGTCAATCTGATGTGGCAAGGAAAGACCAAAAAAAAGGGGGGGGAGGGGGAGTGGGATTCACGCAGGCAAAATTTAGAGGTACAAAAGACTCTTGCAAGGTTTGAAAGGAAGGTGCATGCAAGGGAAATGGAGGAGAATGGAGGAGCGGGGTACATTGACAATGGCTGAGGAAGTAAGCATTACTTGCTCATACTAATGGAATAGATAATACAGGTTTGTTTTTTTTTTCCTTTATGATATGTTTTTTTAAATAAAATGTTTTATCCAGACTTTAAAGAGCGGACTAATTGGACCTTTTGACTCTTACAGCGTTGGTCATTTTTCCTGTATTTGCGAAACTGGAAAGCTCTGAAATTTCTTCCTGAAGTACAAGGCTGAAACTGTGAGGTTGATATGAGAAGCCGCAAGAGGAGTGAGGGAAGTAGGGCAAGCACCACTGTTATAAATCTCTACGTTTCAGGAGTTTGGACCAGGCTTTAAATGGTTTTGACCACCTGAGCAAAATTAAGCCTGGCTAAACTAATTCCAAATGCAATCCCAAATCACAATATGTAACTGGAGAATCTGCCATCCGGGTAGGAAATACAGACCTTAGTACCATTTTATTTCCAGACAGAGCAGATGCAAGTGGTTACAGTATGTGGCTGGAGCTACAAAGAGCTGTTGTCTAAAACTATTTCTAGACAAGATTATCCACCTGACTATGAAATGTAATAGCAGCTGTGATTTCTAATAATAATACTTCCTTTTTTTTTTCCTTTAGACCAGAACACATTTGTGTTGACATTTAAGTATTGCTCAGCTAAGATGTTTTACAGCTTGAGGGAGAGAAAATTTTTCACTTTTTCAGCACCTGATGATTCTTTTTTGAGTGACTAATTCTGACAATTGGGAAGGGAGAAGGACTGAGTAGCAGAAGAGTCACTGAAGGATAAGTGTTAGAATACTATGACCTCCCTCAGATGCCATTTTCCATTTGAATTTTGGAGGTCCTCTGTTCTCACTTTCTTAGTAATCTGCCCCGATCCAAATCCTCCTTTATGCTAGTGCCTTCCGTCATCGTCCAACATCATTTGAGTCATGTGAGGGACCAGTGCCAACAATCAGTGCACTTAGTTGAGATGCCTGATGCCAGCTGATGCTGGTGACTATAGGCAAAGGAAAAAATGGAGTACAAACTTAGTAAATCTGACCTACCACAGACTCCTCATGAGTATATGGCACTGTGCTGGCCATATCTCCAGCTTCCAGAAGTCATTTTACAGGAGCAAAGGAGTGAAGCAGTGGCTGGAATGATGCAGCGTATGTGAACTCTTCAAAGAACAAGTACTCTGTTTTTTTTTTTTTTTTTTTAGTTTTTTTAGTTTTTTTTTAGGGATTTTTTTTTAGTTTTTTTTTTTTTTTTGATTTCTGTAGTGCAGTCATCACAACCTTTAGAGATGAACCTGCAGCACCTTTCTGCTACGTACACCTCTATGTCTTTCTTCCATATTAGAAGTTGCAGTATGGAGTGGGAGCATCCCCAAGGCAGTGCCTAGTAAAAGTATAAATGCTTCCTTTTTATTCTATTTTTGTTCAACAGAGTTGATTTTTTTTCCCAAAATGGAAGCAGGAAGAATGAGGAGCACTTGCTCTTGTGCATTGGATCAGAGAGGTTTGGTCTCCCCTATGTGACAGCTGCTTCACAAAACCTGAGAAGTGAAACTGCTACTGTTTAGTTGTCAAGAATTTGAAACAACTGTAGTCTCAGGTCTAGTTAGCTCACAGAGTTTATCAGTGATTTTAACATAACTTGCACTAAGGCTCCACTTCCTGGAGAGCTGCCAGCCGCAGCGTTTCCAAACGTGCACAGTAAATAGGGAGCCGTCTGTTTATGCCTCCTTCGTTTGTCTGTGTGTTCTGTGAGCGTTTGTGTAGCATAGCAGAAGATACCGAGCACATCTCAGTCTGTCAGCAAGTGACTCAGTTAAACCAAATCTACCTCCCCGCGCTGCAGCAGAGCTGTAGTTTCATGTGCTTCTGCCCGAATAGCACAGATTTTCTAGGCACAGAAGAGCATTTTGTAGGGCACGCAGCTGTGAGGCATCACTTCTGTCACATGTCCTGCTTAGCGGCACGTATGTCGTGTGGTGCATGCCTGCCGCATACACACAGCCCTCCTTCCTCCCCTTCCTCCTCTCGAGTGCACGAGCTCTTTAGCAGAGTCTCTCATCACACTTTTAGGAAAGTGGAAGGGCTGTGAAAGGATGAGCTTGTTTCTCCATGAATGGTTTCCAGAAAAAGCATCTAGGCTAGTCACAAAGACTGTGCTCACTTCTCAGATAAAAGATACCACACCAGTTTCAAATATTTTCATTTTTTTTTTGTAAGCCTTTAAGTCCCAAGGAGGTAGTGAACAGGCTCACAAATGCTTTTTATTTTCAGCTGTCTTCAAGTAACATTTGTAGTGTGAATTAAAATGTCTTGAAAAGTTTTGAGATTCTGACAGTTTAATGTCAGAGAGGAATAAGTAGACAGTCTTATGAACTTTGGTTCTTTCTTGGAAATTAGCAGTTGTGCTCTTATTACAGGTGAATTCACCAAAACTGCTGAGTAAAATTTTGATGCATCTTCAGGAACAAGGTAGTAGAATGTGCTAATAAGGAGACATATTTCTCATCATCTTTCTACCATATTCACATTCTCAGAAGTCACTAATGTATTTGTGCTCTTTTTTTTTCTTTCTAAAAGTGTAAACAAACAGGTGCAGTCTAATACTATGGTATTATGTCTTGTCTTTAGCTAAAGAACCAAGGGGTTTATTATTTAATAATCTTTCTGATTTTATAGTTCATTGTTTGTCCCTCATAACTTATACCCCAGGTGACTATCTTACCTTAAATAACTTTAATAAAAGTTTTTTAAATTCTGAGTATACAATATCACTATATGAAGGGATTATTTTCTAAATGATATCTCTGTAAATAGTCCTTTTTTTAATTAAGCAAAATAAAGTCTGGATTAACAAGAGCTTTTCAACCACAAGGAATAATAGATCATTTCCTAATTAAAATCCATTTTGTAGAAAATGGGGCAAAACTGAGTTTCTGGAGCTATGTTGACCTAGGCTACACTAGGCAAACACACTATTTTTTGTTGTACCCAGTGAGTATGTTACAGAGTAGAAAAATTCTAGGAATCTTGCTTGCAAATCTCACATTCCTTAGCACTTGACCACACTTTCCTTTGCAGACTACTTCTCTGCACAGTGATTTGGAGCTAGCCTGAAACACTCATTCTTTACTCTTGCACTCCAATAAAACGCAGAAGTAAAGTGTGACCACCTAAGAAGTATTTCCACCATGTGTTGTTACCTTGCCCTGTTGTGTCTAGGTAATACAGCCCATCTGGTCTCCTCTCAGGAGCTCGGCGAGCAGTGGGAGAGCGCACGTGTCATATGTTCTGCTCTACCTAGTCACTTGGAGCAAGTTAAGGATGATGTAGCAGCTTAAACTTATAATTTCCTTTTATTGGTGTGTGTCTCAACTTTAATGTCCTCATTTGCATAAGTTTAAATAACTGCGTAAGTTATAGCTTTGAAACTGACATATGGTATTTTATGTGCACATGTATCCTCTAATGTATACTTAAGGAATACAACACTTTGACTAATAGAGCCAAAATGCTACACTAGAGAGATGGTGCTGGCTTGAATCATTTCTACATTTTATGCCTGAAATTAAAAAAAAAAAAAGTCCATTTTATTCCGGGACAATTATATTATGTAGGAGGCAGTTGGATCTATCTATTGGCAGTTGGATCTATTCAGATGGAACAGAGTGTAATACAAACAGCGTGTCACACGGAAGGCTAATGTGTTTATGAAGCCCAATTATTTAGATTTTTAATGCTGAGGTGAAAGTAGGATTTCTAGTGCCTGAGCTGTTAAGGTGCTTATGGACACAGAGCGATTATCTCAGCACCCTGGACAGGGCTTTACTTTGTCATGGATCTTCCGCACTTTGGAAATCACCGCAGACTCCACTGCTACTGATGGCTGCTATGCAGTTGCATGTGGCTCTTCCTGTGCGACAGTGAGTTGTAGTAAGGTGGATCCTACAATACTTGGTTGAAGCAATTGCTTTTGTGCTTTTTGAACTGGAAACTGTTATGTTTAGGATCTACAGAACAGTTTGTGCTGTTTAAGAGATGTGTTAATATCAAGTTGCTTTTTTTGTTGTTCACAGCCTATAGCATGGGTATCTTATGAGTAAGAATGAAAAAGAAAGTATATACAAGAGCTGTATTTTAATTCTAATGTTACAGCATTTTTTTTCCCTACATATTGTGCTGTCATTGTGTGTCACCTACTAAAAGTGCAGCTGCTGAATATACTCCTTTGTAATTGGATAAATAATGGTGAATTCCCACACGGCTCATACTGGTGCTGGTGGCACTGTTCACAAAGCCTCGGTTCCTCTCTTGCCCCCCTTATCCAGTTGACTTGATGTAGCCTTCCCAGATTCTCAGCTAGCTGGGGATTCTGTCATTCTCTAACTCCAGATTGCAGCTGATTGCATCCATCTTCCTGATTAATTTCCTTCTTGAAATCCTTCCGGGAATCAATGCAGATTGATGTTTTCTCCCCAAACTTGTCTCCTTCTATCTTAATCAGCATATTTTTAAACTAAAATAAAGATCCCTGTGTTTCTTGGAGACAAATATGTGTCTCTGTCAGACACAGCATAACTTTTTGTATTGATTGAACAGTTAATAGTTCCTCCACTCAGTGCTCTCCCTCTCTCTCCCTTCAGAGATTAGGGTGATTCCAGCTAATTCATTGCCAGCAATAGGGTAAGTTTCTCTTCATTTCTGCTTTTTCTTTTCTCCACATTCCTAGTGCTTACTTTGGAATGGATATGGTACTCACCAAGAGCTGTTTCAGCTTACTCATTGTGCAGAAAAATAGCAGAGGTAAAAAACCAAATACCCCTTGGTCGTATTAGCAGAGGCAAGGTAGCCTGTACAAACCGAGGTCCAAAGGGGATGCAGAAGGAAGAGAGAGGGCAGGTGGCCAGGAGGAGGGGAAGGAAATGCCCCCTCTCCTTTGCATCCTGAGCTGTTAGATAGCTCTGTGTTCATGGAACTGTTTGGCTTCTGAATGTGTGGTTCACTGTGGAGTATCCTCATACATTGCACTTCCTGCTTTCTGTACTTCAATAAGTTTACTAAACTTATTAGTTTACTAATGTAAAGTAGTTGACAGAAGGCATGATGATAATCAGTGTCTTTGGGATGACACTGGATTTAGAATGACTGATACTCTGCATCTTTCTTCTCAGGGCTATTGCACAGGGCTGATGGCAAAGAAGGGAACAACTTGAAATACCTTCATCTTTCTATTAGCTCTAATATAAGTTACTAAGCAGCTCCAGAACTTGTTGCTAAAAAATCGAGTGGGACAAATGACTGCTTCTGGCATGAATGAAAAATTGAACTTTACACACCACTTCTCAAGTGCTATACAAGTCCCAGTACAATGAGAGGTGTGCAGTACAGAGTAAGTCAAATAACTTTTCAGTGTTGCAATTAATCTGCTTGCAAGTTGAGAATCCTCTTTGAAATTACAAGCTATAAAGTTAATTAACTTGGATATATTTTTGTCCATCTTAATAAAAAGTTTTAAGTGTTCCTCAGATTTCCCAGAATATGGGTGGTCATACCCAAAACAAACGGTGTTGATGCATAATATTCAATCTCACCTGTATTTTTTGTTGCAGCACACTTTTTTCACTTCCACTATACCTGGATTGTACTGTATGGAGGGGAGTATGAAAGGAAAAGGATGGATGATAAGATTGATTAGAAGGGTGTCAATATGGTGCTTCACGTGAGCAAAGCAACAGTAGCATTTTCTTCAAATTCATGCTAGTATAGTTGAAAATAGGCCTGGGTCAAGTTCTGGTTTTTGAGGTCTTTGAAATAATAGTATGAATGAGATCTTTTATTTCTTTAAGGGTAAATGAGGTGCCTTAGTTGATATGAAAATTTACATACCAAGAAATTTGAATGAACCAGAATTCTTCTCCCTGTAGACCATTGTGTTTCAAATAAGAATCCATATTTAAGTTTTTAAAACCCAGATTATAAGAGCAATATGAAGTATGTAAAAATGATTATTTTTTCATTCCCTAGATGTTTTAAGGTGATTTGTCAATCTGTATTCAATGCGTATCTAACTTCCAGGTGTAAAAGTAGAATTTTAAATTGAAGGAGGTAAAGGGCTGCTTGTTTTGATCTTCTACTTTTGTGATCTGTTTGTGAACCAGGGTGGGACTCAGGAGGCCTGAGTTGTAATCCCAGCTCTGCCTGTGGTGCACCTGGGCAAATTATTCACTGTCTTCATCTGTATTATTGAGAAAATGATAGTGCTTTCCTTGGTAAAATGCTTTTAAGACTGATGAGTGCTGCTGAAGAGTGAGGTGCCACTGTTTATGCTACCACGCATATTTTTGCATTTGGAAAAGAATATGTAGTACTATATGTAGAAAATGTGGTTTGTCAGGAATGCACTGGTTGTTTTCAATGCTTCCTCCAGTTTTTTATTGGACTGAAATATTACAGAATCAGTAGCATGATGCTTCATTAAGATACTAAAAGAGATTGCTGGGTCAAGCCTGTACCCATCTAAATTATGATCAGAATTATATTGCTCTGTACTATACATCATCTAGATCATCTCTCTTCTTTTTTGCCCACCATCTTAAATATTTATTTTGCTTATCACACAAGAAGACCAAGAGATAAAAAAAAGGCTCAGATTTGCTTTTACTCATATAAATAACAGTATTCCTTGGATGAAGGCTGAAATGATCCTTAGCCGCTCAGGGAAAGACATACATGGTCGTCTCTCTCTCCTGCCTGGAAGGGTGCAATGCCTCATACTGCGATAGCCTATGGGCTGAAATGTCAGGTGCTGTAGATAGCTGAACAGTACAGAAAGACGGATTCACACATTCCTCCACATCACTGACCTACCTGAAACAACCTCCCTGGGACGTAACTAGCTGGGCTCTTGATGAACAAATGCTCTTTTCAACAATCTGACACAGCAGATTATATATAAGGTGTAGGGAAGCAGCATGGATGCAGCATACCTGGGCAGATTTTACTGAAGTTGTGCTTTCTGCACATATAGAGTAACCTGGTCTTTATTAGTTTCCTTTCCTTTCCTTTCCTTTTTTTTTTTTTTTTTTTTTTTAATGTTTAAAATGAGCAGAACACACTTTAATTATGAACAAGCTTAATCAAGTTGTGTCCATTTAGAAGCAATCAAAATACTTTTAATTGCTTCTATAACTATATGTTTGTTTGATAATATTCTTTCAAATTGAGGCTTTTAATTGCTATTTCAGTGGTTAATTTCTCTAGAAATGGCAGTCATATTAATCTCTCCAATCTCTTCCTGCTTCTATATAAACTTACAAAGTGTGACTTCACTGTGACTTGTATTTATGCTTAAGTCAATATTTTTCAATAGCAACAGCTTCTCCTATTATCTTTTCTTGACAATGATTATAGAAGCATGCATTGAAAAGGAAAAAAAACAAAAACACTTGCAAGACTGCAACTGTCCATTAAAGGTAGCTTGTCTAGGATTTTCTACTGCCAAATCTGTCTCATGTTTTTCTTTCTCCTCTCTCCAGGGAAAACTTCTCTATGGAGCGACCTTCTGTCTATTTAAAAAGGCAATGCCCTGTTTGTAAGCAATATTGTCCTTCTTAGTATTGCCAGGAAAAAAAAACCACCAGCACCACCATCTAGCAAAAAGCCTTGATATTTATCAAAAGGTATGGGAGTGAGACATCCTGTTATTCCAGCTCTGGAGTCAATATAAAAGGCACCACCAGGAAATGAGAGCCCAACTAGCTGATTCCCACTGTTTTTTTCACAGTATTTGGTAAAGATCACTTACCACATCACCATTTTGAAGTGACTGAGAAAACAAATTCACCCAGCTGAGAACTGCACAGAACAGAGCTCTTACTTCTCCATTCTCTTGAGTAGTCTTTCAGTAAAACAAATGTGCAATGGTGCAAAATGGCTCCCGGTCTTGGATTTAGACAACTAGGAAAAACAAATCTGAATCACTCAGTGCCAGGGATAGTTCATCCTGCATGCAAAATTCTGATACTTAACCAGTTTTATGAAAATTTATGAGTCTGCATGTTTTTAGGAGGTATAGACCAAAATATGCATGCATTTTTTTCCTCTTAGGTTTTCTCTTGTTTTTTTTTTCACTCAATGTAGCACTCTTTTTGTAGATTCCTTTATTATTTTTTACTACAGATGCAGTCTATGTGTATATGTATTCCTCTGCTTCCTTGCTCACTCATATCTTAAATTGTTGGACATGCTCCAAACTGATTTCTAGCTCCATCCTTGCTTGAAGTGCTGTTGATGTTTGCTTTTCTGAGAAGAGGTGGTGGATCTGAATCACATGCTATGTAGTAGCATGAGCAAGAAGGCACAGCCATATTCTGTTTCTCACAATGAAAATAGTGAAGCACACTACAGTTCCCATCCACTCTGCTTTCTCTGCCTTACTGGTGTACAAAGTTTATAATTAATAGGAGTATGATTTACTCTATAAGCAATAAAGGATATTTATTTTCTTGTGGATGCTTGGCTAAGAACTTAAACAAAAGATTGAAGTACCGATTTTTAAGGAAATTGGAATATTAATGTGAAGTCTTTGACTTCACTGCCCACTCCTCTCAGATTTGGCCTATCAAGGTTTAATGAGATGTGCAGTATTCGTCATTACTCCAACACATTGTAGTTTCTATTATTCGTCATATATGTAGAAAGTTTCTACTAGAAACCCACTTGTTGCTTGTTTTAATCTACTAAGGTACTTGCAAAAACTACTTAAATTAGGACAATAACTACTGGTGTTTGCTTAAAATGGCTTCAAGATAGTTGGCACAATTTATTTTAGCTCATTTAGTCTCTTCAGGGACCACTTTTGGCTATAAAATAGGGAAAATACTGCTAGATGGTTTCACACTAGTCCGATTTTGGATGTCATAAGGCCAATTTCAGGGGAAAGACCATTAAATGTCCTATCACCTTCATCAGAAACATGTAGAGAAACTACAACAATAGCTAATGTTAAGCGAAAGGGAGGGCAATAAACACTTTGTTCCTATAGTGTAAGCACTTTATGCTTATAAATTATAAAACTTTATTTAGAATAATACAGACGACACAACAATCACCCCCCAATTAAATTGATACAAGTGTTAATGGGGAATTTTAATGAAAAATATGCGCAGTTTCCAAAACATTCATTGTCTTGTGTTTCAAAGGCATTGAAGCTATGTTATATCCTGGAGAAGAAGAAAGTGCAAGCAAAAAAGATCGCCTTGGCAATGCCTCTCTCCCTTGCAATGCAGAACTCAGGTGAAGGTTAATAGTTCAAGAAGAAATCAAATGTGTGTGGTTTAGGTATCCACTGTAAGTACTTAAAAGTGTATGCAATTCATGTAGGATAGAGAGGGTATTATCACATTTTCATGCTTAATCATGAAAAGCTTGATTAACTCCAGAATACCCATAGTATTTTCTTAATAGTCGTTTTTCACTGACAGCTTAACTCAGCTGTAATGATGACGGTCATAGAGTAAGGAATACATTCAAACATAAGCACTGAAAAAATAAGAGGGTAAAAGTGAAGCAGTAGGAAGTACTTCTATAAGGTGAAAAGTAAGAGGGAGAAAGCAAGACCTCTTAAAGAGCATGGCTGGGATATGACATCGTGGAAGGGTTGGTGTACACTTTAAGTGAAAGAGAACAGTGAATTAAATAGTTCTAGATTGGGAGGAAAGCAATTCAAAATTTTACTGAAGACTATTGATGAGCAGACATGGAAACTTTTTCTCTTGTGGAGAAACATTTTACAACTAAATTTTTAAGAGTTTAAGATTAGAGATGGTATTTTGTTTTGGAAAGGAGAAGTGATAGCAAATGTGTTAGGTTTACTCAATGGTGTGGGCTCAGAGAATATAAAGTCAGTGTCTGGCAGCCAAAATATGGATGGCTGACGGCCCCTTTTGCATGGGCAGAATGGCAGAAACTTGGGAGAGTGGAAGAAAGCAGGTAAAGTACTGGCAGCAGCAAAACTGGCAATGAAAAACACAATATATTACATCATTACTGGAGCTTGGAATATGATTAGTGAAGTTAATGGAAAACAAAGCCACGGTGCCAAATGACTGTTGCTGGGTTAAAGGAGGCTAATTTGCAACATTATAATGAAATTAGGCATGCTGCCTTTGTTTCTGACACTAAACAGTAAAAAAAAGTTGCATGGATTATGCCTTTGTGGGCCCTCAACTTTGCTGCCAGATGTGAAAGTTGGAATGGTACTGCTGGGCTCAAGTAATGGAGGTGTCCAGTGACAGTTGGGTTTTAGAAAGTAACTTAGGGTAGATTTTTGCCCACGATGGGTGCTGAACCAGTCAGCCCAGTACCAAGTTCTGGAAGATAAAATGAAGGGAATATTAAGAAATTTTGTCATCTGTACCCTACCCTTTCTTGGTGGTATCTAGTCCTTTGCCAAAACCTGTTTAAAAATTTTGGGGAAATATTTCTCTGTGTGATTTTTATTTTTTATTTTTAAGCATGAATTAAATGAAAAATGCATTAGATTGATTTTTCAAAATTGTATAGTGTCACAAAAATATACAAAATTCCTAGTCTTTACAAAAACAGCAGAAGCGGCAAAAGTCTGCCTTTTCAGTGTAGGTCTCTGGAGTACTGTGAATTTAATATTGTAATATACTTAGAATTATGTCTATTTATCCATCTAGGAATCATATATATTTGTCTATTTACATTTATGACAACTAAAATCTGATAGTGGTCAGTACATACTTTTTTGTTATTATGTTGTATGACTTTTTATATAACCTTCACATTTAACGCTGCTTTTCTTAGCCATCACTTCCCCTGTTAATAATGAAAATGGCCTGCATGTTTTAAACAGTTTAAATATTTCATTAAACTTGAGTGATTATTTCAGTAGAACAGCAGAGGAAGCCGTTAAAGTCGAATAGCTCTTTGGCAACTTCTCTGCGAGGGTAATCACTTAACCCACTTGCACACTTTCTCTAACAAGCAAGTAGTAGTGTTTTCCTAAAAGATTTCATCTTGTTAGTATACGTCGATGCTGCTGGCTTCTGCTGGGCCCAAAACTACTTGTTTGCCTGCTGGGTTGTACAGGAAACAGGAATGATTCTCTTAACAGAGAGGCTCAAGCTAAGCAGATTTTATAACGGGAATTTTGTAAGTGCTAAGGGCTATGGAGACTGTTTGAGCTAGTCTTTATTTATTGTCGCATGGTTCAATAATAAACTCCAGTAAAAAAAAAAAAGCATGAGTGTTGCATGGCAGAGAACTACGTCTATGTATGTGTATATATATATTTGAGAAATTTGGAATAGACTTACGCATATGCATGGTGTGAAACAGAGAACACGCTACTGTTTTTCTGAGCTCTGTGCAGAAAAGGGAACAGAGAGAGGATGTTGGGTGAGCCACATTATTGCTCAGCAGGGACCGCTTCAGAAACTTGCTGCTCTTAATGCCCCTCTCTAACTTACCCTACTTTCTTCACCTTTTCCAGGCAGGCTTTTTTTACTGTAGCCCTGTCTTTGCTAGACAGGCCATTGCCTAGGCAGCGTTCCCATACAATACTTTGTGTCACCAGCATATACTTTGCATAATTTTATTTATATCCTCACTCAGATATGAAGTATTTTTGATTTGGGGTGTATCTGTGGTGCTGAAGATGGTACATTGCTTGTTGCTTTAGGGGGCTGATTCTCAGCTAGTGTAAATAAGGAAAAAAGAAAAAAAAACTCTCTGAGAGAGCTGCTCAAGGTTTATTAGTACATAGGTAAAAATGCCACTTCCTCCCTAAAGATGCAGAGCCTGCACCCCTGCATGGTAAGAGGATGACCAAAGGAAGGCGCAGAGCCCAGGCTATGTGGCTGGAGCCTCCCCGTCACGGGGCGGCGGGAGAGGAGAGCGCAGAGGCTGCGCCGGCAGCAAGACCGACCCGCCAGGCACGCAGGCCGCCTGCCAGCTCCAGGCAGCTCCGCTTCCCTAGCGCGTGGCCTCCCCGAGCAGCCACGTGCTGAGCAGCCTGAAGGAGCCCACGCTGGCAAGAGGAAGCGGCTGCACCCCCCTCGGCAGCCCTTCGAGAGGGATGGGGCACTCAGGATGCGATGATACGGGAGACGCGGCCGCTCCGCGTGACGTGTCTCCTGTTATGGTCTTCTCGCGTGTAATTAGTCCATAAATAGAAGTTTAAATACAGGTTAGCTATACATGACAAAGCTAGAAATACTAGCAATTAGCGCAACTGCTTATTATTTGTGGTATCTGGAGAAGCATAATTGTATATGTGACTGATTTGTTAGGTACAAAATATTCCGTTTGACAACCTTGAGCCTGTGTTCCCTCATTGAAACACATTAATTTAAATTTATAATTCAGTTACCAGGAACAGCAGTCATGTAAGTAACATTGTAGGGTAAGTGCATTAAATTCCAAATGCACCAAGATTCAAATTCTATAGTGAATTTCTATTGTGCTTAGACATTCGTGGCATTTTCCTATTCAATATATTGATAATTCTATAACTTGGAGGATGTACTGCTATCAAACTAGTTATGAACTATCAAACTAAATTAAGAAAAGACTGCTTTCAGATTATTTTGCTTGATAATTTGGTTAAAATCTTCAGAAAAGATAGTAGAGTATGATTAAATTCTCATTATAATCCATCTAATTTTCACTCATTGTTTTGCACAATAATACAAACCAAAATCACAAATTTCTTGGCAGTTTTCTTGGTAGAAACATGGTTGTGTATCATTTATTCTAGAAAACTTCATTAAGTAACATACAGTGTAAATTACTTCTTTATAAATAAAAATAGAAAAATTATTATTTAAAAGCTAGTGGAAGGACTGGCCAAAAAATCAGAAGCTATCCAAGAAAAATAGTTCCTCTTTGGTAAAACATGCTGCTCTTATGAATTCTATTCTGAATGGCTCTTCTTACCATTTTTCACATTACTTTTTTAAATATGTTTAAAAACATATTTTTCCTGGGGAATTGAATAACTGTGAATGTCTCAGTTCTTGATTAGTAGATTTTTGGACCACCATGAGTTTTGTCTTATGCCGACATCCCTTGCTCTGTCACAGAGCTCTGTTGACACAAGGATTCTTCACTGAACCAAAGTAGAAAAAGGTGGGCTACTTTCTTGGAAGGAGATAAATATTGTAGTAGAAAAACCTTAGTAGCTAAATTCTATAGGCTTAAAATCATAAGAGTGGTCTTGGAAGCTGCCTTTGAAATCACTGACTGTGGTCAGGATCCTGTATTTAAGCATGCTAAACTGGTGGTGCTTTAGAGAAGCATTCCAATGACTTCTGTTTAGAACCAAAATTTATACCCATATTGGTTTGAATACTTTCATTTTAGTCTGTTTGTAACTAGTCTTTTTTTAAGATATGGAACTCTAAGGAAATCAGAGTAAGGCACAGATGTGTGTTACGATGAAGATTCAGATATGTATAAAAACTGTTGACCTTTTTTACCTGGTGTAATGGGATGGAGTATCAGCCTTGGTGTTTCTTTTCCATTTTTACTGTTCTGTTTTTGGTTTCCTTACTTAATGCGTCTGGCACCTCTCACTTGTGTTTCCTAAACCACTCTGGTTTTGCCTACCTGAAGGGATATGTCTACCATAGTTATTACCTGTAACTTCGTTAATTGTAGTGTGATATCAAATGTTTTAGCACTTAAAATAGTAAAATAAAGTCCAAAAGAAAAAACATGCAAAGCATGTAAACTGTTTTTTTTTAAATTACTTGTATTATAGTTTTTAAAGTATGCTTATTGCCTTTAGGTCATATACTCTTTAAAGAAACATCTTTGACAGATGTTTTCATGAGATGCAAACTTGAATAAGACTAAATAAACTTAAATAAGCATTAGAAAGATGCTGATAGGACTTTGGTGGAGAAATAGAGTTAACTCAGAAGAGAACGATGTAGGCTGGGGAGCCGGGAGGCCTCAGTGAGCTTGAGCAGCTACTTCTGGCTAGTGCCTCATATAGCGTTTGCCGAGGGAGCTGCACATTTGCAACAGCAAAGGAGCAGCTGCTCTCTTTGTATGGTTTTGCAGCTCCCTTAACAAGCGGCTGATTAGAAATTGAGGAAAAAAACAGTGTTCAGCACAAAACAGGAAGGTGTCTTGTGCTTCTGAAGTGTGTACATGACATTCATGGTGAGTGGAAAAAGAAATGTGATAGAAAGAAACATCCTCTTCCCTTTCCCCAAAGGGACTTGGCTTTTCTGAAGCATTGAAAATAGGACTCTAACATATCCTGGAAAGTCAGGCACCAAAACTCATCATCTTATGTAGCCAAGAGAAGATTGTATAATGTTTTTTTAAAAATATTTTATTTCTATTGTTATGTGAGAATACACTTAGAAGTGAACACCAATAATTAAAGTTTTTTGTTTGTTTTAGTTTTTTGTGTGTGTGTGCAAGTTTTACTCTAAACAACACACATCAAATTTGGTTGTTCTCACAGAGCTAACCTTGCTCCTGTAGGCTGTTTAACAGCACTGTCCTTAAATCCCCATGGGTTGCATCTAAATTTTAAGAAGGCCGTGGTGATGTGTTCCTTCAGTTCATGGTGCACCTCAGTCAGTTTGTGGTTATAGAGAATGGGAGAGATTGGGGGCAATGAAACAGCACCTTTTGGCAGAGATCTCCTCCCCAGTAATCCTCCTGAGCTCCTCGTGTGTCTTTTGGCCAGACAAATAGAAGATAGACCCTGTTTGAATAGAGAGATATGATGGTACCAAGGTGTACTGGGTTATAATGGACTTGGATAACTTTGTTAATTTGTATTACTTAATTCTATTACTCCTTTATTACCAGAATACATTATCTAGTAGCCTCGTGCTGTCACCTTTTCCTATCAGTCTCCGCTAGAAAATAGCCACAATCCTCGCCTTTATCACGGAGATGCTATGATGATTATATTAAAAAGGCAATTAAGATTTGTTTAGAAATCTTCTGTGACCCTTCAGGGCACAGGCCTGCAGTAAATTGGACAGAGATTTTTCCTTGAAACCTTATTTAATTGTTGGAACGTGTGCTGCCGTGAGTAATCAGTGGGGCCCCATTTGCCTTTCAGCAGGAGCTGCCTCTTGATGGCCAAGTAAACACATCACCTTTTTATATGGGATAAATTGTTGGCATTTGATGTTAATTCAGAATTAGCATTACTTTAGAATTCTAGATGCTGTGTTCCACCATGTAGGCTACCCTGGTGCAATAGCTATTGTAGGGAGCAGGGAGAATGGTTTTGCTGTCCCCTCTTCTGCCATCCCCTCCTGTGGATGAAAAGTCCTTCCTCAAAAGCCAGACTCAGTATGAAAACCCTCCAGGCTGTTTACAGTGGCCGAACACTTCAATCCAAAGAGCTGTCAGGGAGCAGGTATTAATCATGCCAATATTCAGCAAGCCATGTCCGAAAGCTTTCTTGTTCCTTTGGGCTTAATATGGATAAAGCAAGTAGAGAAAGAGAAATTGGAAAAGGTGGCTTCACTGATAAGAAAACCTACCATAAAGTTTGAATTAGTGACAGTGCAGCAGATTTGCCTCTGGAGTGTTTCATTAGTATTGTGTACTGCCTCTATTGCATGTTAGCTTTCTGCTGACATGTCACCTGAGATAACAACATCATTTATTTAACGGGCACCGGAAAGAAACAAATTAATTCCCCACCATCCGAAGAAAAATGTGAAGACTCAACACTTTTGCTGTACTCCCACACTCACTGGAAATTGTTTTACATTTATGATTTACATGTTTTTCTTACTAAACCAGCATTTTTTTTTTCCTCAAAATGAGATGACGGATTGAACCAGCGACATAAATCCAGTCCAGGAAGTGAAGCAACGTACAATAACATTAAGGGAACAGCTGCTCCTTTTGTGTGGTTTGCTCTGTAGACTGCATTTGTGGAGCCTAACAAGGACAAAACCAATTAGCTGATTAGAAACTGCCAGAAATAAGAGAGAGCACTTAAGTGACAACAAAAGTTAATGCAATTCTTCAGTACTCTTGCTCAGCACTACTGGGCTGAAGATTTCGAGGGAAATCACTGAGCAGTATAGTGTGTCTAAGATGATATTTATCCAACAGCCTTTTTCTTAGATTATTTAAGAAATCTTGATGAAACTTCGGTACTAAACAAGTACAAGTTCTGCAGATGAAATGGCAGATTTTAATAAACGGAACAGCTGAGCATGGATCAAAGTTTATACTCCAGAGCTACATAAAAGAAGACAAGCTCTAAAACTGAACATTTTAATAGTTGTAGAGTAACATGAGGCAGTTATTTTTACACGTACTGTCTCATTTAAATGTAAATTTGGGGTTCAGTTATCAAAGCGATTTTTTTAAATCATACTACATTTCTAGGGATCTAGGATCAAAGTAATTTATTGCACTTGCAAGCCACCGATTCAAAGATGGCTGGTGATATGTGAATTACCTTGAACGTAGACTTCAGAGTAAATATTAAAAAAAGAATGAAGAGAAAGAGCATTCTAGAGGATCCCATGTTTTAAAAATATTCTCTGTGCTTTTCAGCTCTCAAATGATCTCACCAAAACTATAATTCTTAAGATCCTGTCTAGACTGGTACAGAATGACCCACAGGAGGAAGAAAAATTGGGAGGTATGCTACCTTTTGTACCTGGGTGCTACACGAAGCACCCTAGGATGCCTCTGTCCAAATATATGTATTTTATTTTTTATTATTTTTTGCAAATTTTGTGGTGAACATCTTTTTGTTTGAGCAAATTGAATTGAAGCCACTGAGCTGTACTCTGTTATCCAGTAACACCAGTAAATCCTAGGGAGCTTTGCAGCAGTCAGGAGCTATTGGTAAATAATTGTCATACTAGCAGTAGAGGCGCAAGTTTGAACCCCTGTTTGTTGCAAGATTTTGCAGAAGACAGAATATACCTGTGAATTCTTAACTAGAAAGTTGTAGTCTGAATGAAATAACTTGTGCATGGTTGTAGCTGTCTTCTGTGTATCTGTTTATTTGTATCTTTATAATAGTTTGCTGGTGTTATCATAAATAGTAACTGTCCTTGTTTACATCATTCTAGGGTAGGAATAAGGTCTAAATATTGATATATATAATGGCATATATATAATGGCATATTCTTCTCATATTCATGTTTATTTTGATGGAGATGGACTCTAATGGATGTGTGTTTAATGTTAAAATAGGTTATAAATCAAAGAACTGTGGTAATAGACAATTAAAGCTAAGGACTGTGCCTATCTTGGGATGTGAACTGCTGACTTAAAAAAGTAATATCTAATAATAGTCTATGAATTCACCAGTTTGGGGAAGGGTTTATATCCTTTTCAGTCAGGTGCTTAGAGCTCCAAACAGCATGAGATGATTAACACTCCAGCAGTGTGGCAATGGAGAACATAGAGGATGGGAAAGGATGTCATTCTGTAATAGCACAGGCTCTGAGCTGGGAATATTTAACTAAGATGCTGTTCTGCCAGCGACTCTATTAGTTAAGTATTAAGCTAGCCTTGAAAATTAGTCATCGAGCATCTCAAATGAGGGCTTGCCCAGCCAGTTCATGGCTTTTCATTTGATCCAGGAGATCTTAGCCTGAACATGCAAGAAGAGAGTCGTGAGGCTTCCCTGACACTCTATTCCTCCTTGACTGCTCCTTAGTAGTTTTTGTTCAGACAAATGAAAAGGGTAATGCTCTTTAAATATCTCTTTATAAAAGTCTATGGTAATTGCGCTGTCTGAATTCATGTGTCTAATGAGATTAGAGTCTTTCTTTACAGAAAATAAATACTAGTCTTTTCTCAGTTCTCACCTCTTTAGGAATAAATGCTCATGTGAGCCTATTCTGGAAAGTGGCTGCTAGTGAAAGAGCTGTTCAGATATGCTGGGGGAACCTGAAAACTCTTTTCCCTTCTCTTTATTATTTTAGATTGCATCAGTTAAATGAATAATTTGTATTGCCTATGAACAGTTATGTTAAAACAAATCAAAATTATTGTCTGTGCTGCTTTAGATTTCTAAACAAGTTGGAAAACATCTGTATTGAGAAGGGGATAAGTTATAGTTTTGGAATCTGAGAAATGGAATTCTTCATGGTTGATCCTAGCAGTTCTAATAATTTTTCTTTTGTTTTTAGGACAGTGTTGTTATTGGAGTATATGAAAATGGTATTTAACAGTTCAGTAATAAAATGTAGCTGAAAGCAGAAGGATCACAAATGTCTCAGGGCATGCAGTTATAGTTTCCTGAAAAAGTTAAGTAGTTCATTTTAAATAGCATGTTTAGTCTGTGGAGGAATGTTATAGGATTCTGTAAATAGGTAGGTAGCAGTTTGTGCGAAGTGAGGGTTGCAGTTCACGTTGTCTTGGAAATGCAAGATTGGAAGGGACTTGTTGGGTTGCTAACTGCAACTCCTTATTGCTTCAAGCAGTATTAGCACTCCGGCATACCGAGCCATCTTAGAGCTTGTAGAGCACCATGCAGCTAATTGTTAGTCTGGAAAGAAAATGGGAGTTGCATCCGTTTCCTGTGTTCCAAGGTTTTTGGAGAATCTCTTTGTTCTGATGATTAGAGTCTTTTTTTTTTGTTTTTTTTTTTTAATTTATAGCCTAGCTAATCATGACCCTCTTCTGTTCGTTCTTTCTTATGCCAGCTGTGGCCCTTCGCCTGGATGATTTTTTTTTTTTCAGTGTTCTATTGCCTAAGATATTTTTGTGTTTTAACATCTTATTATCCATTTCACTAGACTACTAGACTAGACATAGTTAAGCACTTTGATTTTTTTTTTTTTTTTGTCAGACAGACTTTTTCATTTATCTGATCATTTTGGCAGCTCTTCTGTGCACCTTTGCCAAGGTCATAATGGAAATACTTACCAAGATTGCTCCCAAGACTGATCATTGAGGAATTCTCTAGCCTGCAACTTTTCATCAGTAATCACTTACATTTGCCCTTTAGTTAGTTGCTTATTGACCTTTTATTCTCTGTATTAATCCTAATTTCCTCCAGATTCACTAATAATTCCCGACGTAGCACCATACGAGAAATGCTTTTCTGAAATTGTGTGAGATCTATCACAATTCCGTTGTAATAAAAAAGACAATGCCCAGGAAAACCAGTGAATTAATCTTTTGGGATCCACTTTGACATCTTCCCTTGACCTTTATCACTTTAAATATACTTTCTCTAAAAGCTTCCTGTAAAAACTTGCACACTACTGTGATTAGACCTACTTGCCATCAACTGCCTGTGTTTCTTTCCCCTGCCCTACTTTGCTGTTCTTCTACTTTGTTCTGATATTCTGATAGAGCAGAAGGCAGGGATTTTCCTACCTGAAATACTATCTTTCAGCTCTCTCAGAATTTGGGGCAGAAGCTCTCCTGTCACCCTCAATTAAAGCTGCTTGAATATTTCTTCCATTTGAGTTGTAAAATCAACTGTTATGTTTTGCGTTCACCTCTTTTACCTGTATTATCTTCATCCCCATAATCAGTATTTTCATCCTTATCAGGCTGTAATCTAAGCTCTGCATGTTCCTCACTCTAGAGTCATCCCTTCTTCATTTTTCTTGCTTCTGTTTTATTCATATAGGTGAAAAATCTTTTAGTATCTATTCCAAACTCCTTTGTCACTTAATGCTTCCAGCTCTTGTGTTATGCCTGTAGTTCTTGTCTTAAATTTTCTATGCCAATCAAATTCTTCTTTCTTTTCATTCCAAAAGTTCTCTGCTTATTTCCAGCACCTTGCTTTCCCATTTAATCTGCCTTTTAAATTGAGAGTTATAATTGGCTGCTTACTTAAGTATAAAGTTTTTATCTTCACTTTTATTATCATCTATATTAGCTACCATGGGAACAAGGCTTGTTTATTAATTCATTAGCAGTTCCACCTTGTGTATATTATAGGTGTACACAAAGAGCATATACTTTGCAGGAATAAAATGTATTTAAATCATTTAAACAGCTGGGGCCTCTGGCACTTTTTGTCCTTATTTCCATACACAAAATTTTCAAGCAGTTTTCTGTTTGTAACACACTGCACATATGTGTAGGGTGAGGCAGATATTCAAAAAAGTGCCATGACTTTTTCACTCAGGTTTTCATGTAGCCTAAGATCTATGCAGATAAAATAAGAAAATATGCTTAAAACTTCATATTTGTTATTGGCTTTGCTTCTTTGGTGATTAGGCCAAATTAGTGTTTAGATGAAGTGTTTGTGTTTTAGAAAACTGAAAGGAAATGGAAGATACCGATCAGATGGTAGCTTTTTCACCAGACAGGATGACTGTGGAAATGTATAGGAAGAAACAAAGCACTCTGGAGAAGGAAGTTTTAAGTTGAATACAGAGAGCAGAAACCAATGTAGGAGGAGATGAAATACAAAGGCAGTGAGTAGATCTATTACTAGGTAGATGTGGGGACTAAACAGGAAGAAGGGATTAGGCAGATCAGGGGCTTCTCTGCAGTAGAAATGAGTGCTCAGCTGCAAGCTGAGTGATAGCTGAAAGTTCCCAGTTAAAAGAGTTTGAGAAGGCAAGATGAGAAAAATAGGAGCATCAAGATACTGAAGCTGGAAGAAGAAGATGGATCTTCTTTGGAGGCAACTACAGCTTCACAGATGCAGGGTAGTTGAAATATTAAAATTAATGCAGTGTACTAATACATTGTAAAAATTTGATCAGCTCAGAGGAGAAGATGACAGTGTATGATTATAGTCCTGTTTGGGTTACTTAAAAAAATGTTAAAATGGGGAAAAAAAAGACAGGTCAAAGCTTAATTTACATTTAGATTTTTAATTTTTGTTTAGCCACCCAAAGCATTAGGGAAACTTTTGCCAACTTTGCTGACCTTATTCAGCATGAATGATATGGTTATTAGTGGGGGCCTTTTTTGCCTTTTGCAAGGAGTGCAGTGTTTTTCAAGCTCATGAGTAATTCAAGTGCACCATAATGTGTTGCATTAAAAGCACCATGAATTTTCTCTGACTTGCCAAATGCTGGGTCACTAATGTAATTTAGTTTGCCACTTTGGAAAAAAAAAAGAAGAAAAAAGGTTTAATTACTGTTAGAATTCAGTACTAAGAAAAATCATGCTCCTTTTACATGTTTTTTGATAATAGGTGCTGTAATCATATAGTGTTAGAGCTCTTTGGTATATTCATTTAGTAGCATGGAGCATAGCCTTGAACGGCATGTCATAGGGTTCCTTCTGATTTTTTTTTCCATTTATTTTTGAGCCATGAATGATGACTTTTCTTGCACGTAAAGCACCATTGTCTTGATTTGAGCGCTTCCTGGCGTTTGAACTAACAGTATCGATAATACCAATGCCAGTGTGCCTCATTCTGGAGAATAATGTTGATTAATGGTATCTGCAGGGACAGAAAGGGCATCCTGAAAGTTTTCTGGGTCACTTGGCTTGCTGAGGATGCGTGTGTGTGTGTGTGCATGCGTGCGCTTGCCAGGTTTCTACTTAACTGACATCTCTTTCCACTTGATTAATGCCATGAGGGGGGAGGATGGAGCATGTGCTTCACAGAAGGGGTGGCCAAACTTTCCCAGAGCTTCCCGGTTCCCTGCTAGGCTGGGAACCGAGTGTAACTTAGAGCACCCCTTGGTACATTTTTGCGAAACTGAGACTTGTGTCTTTCCTTTAAAAGTCTGTTTTTACAGACTATGACATGCATTGGGGGAAACAAGTGGATATAAATTTTAAAATGGAAGCTTACTCTTCTGCCTGGTGAAGGTTGTACCACCCTGCACAGTGGGACATCCTCTGCACCCTATCAAGGACTCAGGCTCCCTCCCTTGTGCTCTTCAGTTTCATTATCAGTTGTTTCAGAAATTTCATTCTCAGGAAAAAATGTCAAGTGAAGGCATAGGTCACTTATGAATATAGTGACACAGCCTTTATTAGTGGAGAGACTCTGATATTATTTTAAGGTCTTTTCAGCGAGAGCTATTGGTTGCTCTTCTGATTTTAAGTATTTAAAGAATCCTTCCAAATGTTCATTAAGCTAAAAGGAGAAAAAAAGCCCTTGCACAACAAAGAAATTTCCAAAGGACTGTTAGCAACCCATGATGATGGAAAGGCTTACAGCAATATGGGATGTGTGCAAATCTGTCCCCTTTTAAGTCATTGTTGATATGGGATTTAGGTGAAAGCGATGAAGATGCTCCGCTAGTTTTTCAGTTGCATCACCAGTTAGATCAGTACTAAAAAATTACTAAAGAGGTT
Organism: Crypturellus tataupa; assembly: GCA_034781795.1. Taxonomy (NCBI): domain Eukaryota; kingdom Metazoa; phylum Chordata; class Aves; order Tinamiformes; family Tinamidae; genus Crypturellus; species Crypturellus tataupa. The sequence goes on from JAWLRI010000039.1 coordinate 5,501,987, forward strand.
TAAGTGATCTAAGAAATGGGATGAAAATACCTTCTTCTCTCAATGACATCCTGGTTTAATGTTTAGTGTTGAGAATTGTTTTAAATAAACATAATCTAATGAAGTAAATTATCTTCACTCTAACCATGTAATTAAAAGAAAATAAAACTTGTTGTTAAAAGTGTGATATCAGTCTTTATTATTATATGGTAAAGAAAATATAGACATTCAACTTTCTTATCTTCTTCAGAAGTAGTAAATTTTCTTAAACAATCATTTTGCTCGACCTATCTATACATTTCTTTTTTATATTAATGTCTATTTTTGCAGAAATAATTGAATCATTATTACTTAGCATTTGCAATTTGTTATTGCGAGTAAACCTCACTCCAGTTTCAGTCACAGCTCTATTTTATAAAACCTCTTATATTACATGCTATAAAATACTTTTTTAGCAGCATACTGCCCTCCTTTCTAACACAGTTCATTTTAGATCCATAGTCTCTACCTCTTAAACAGTTTTATTACTCAGTTGCTGTTTGGATGCTATTGTAGACCATAATTAATCACTTGTGATCTTGCAAAACATAAAGCATTAATATGATGCTGGTAACTGACATTAAATTCTCCATAAGAGCAAGCCTGAAATAGGAGCAGAGCTGGGCCTTGCATTTATTTGTTCTAGACTGGTGCTGTTTGACGTGCTAGAAAGCTTGCCTTGAGACAGCCTCCGAGGTAGGTTATCCAGATGTCTCTTTTGAGCTGTAACCTTGAATGTGATTTTGAATGCTACTATAATACAGAAAAAGAAATAATATCAAAAACAATTTTTAATAACATATAACAAAAAATGAAATACTATTCTTTTCCCAGAATTCTCAAAAAAGAGAATCTAATTTTATATGATATGAATATTATTGATATTATTTATCAATGAATATTAGTTCTTGAAATACTGTTTTGAGATATTAAGTAAGAGAAATATGTATTTATAGAGGAACTTTTTTGTGTGTAATATACAATCTTCTTAAACTTCTTCCATTTTTAAAAACTAAATGAGTATATTTTTTTCTCAGCTATCCTTTATGCTTTGTCTTTACATTTGCTGTACCTTCATTTAG
>JAWLRI010000039.1:5503186-5565075 GCA_034781795.1 Crypturellus tataupa
TCTGATCCTGAGGATCTGGGATTCCATAAAAACATTAAGATGAAATAATAAATTCATTCCTCATTCTACACCCACTCCAATAAATTAGCCAACCAACAATCAGAAAAAAAAAGATTAAGGGAAGATTCAGTTAATACTTAACTCCTTAAATGGACTCCTGTAAAAGCAGGTTGTTACTAATTTAATTCCTGTCATTTTTTTTTATCAACAATGACATAAATCTTCACTACTGTGACTATAAAGAATGATCCTCAACACAATTCCAAAAGACTGAAAACTGAAATCACATAAAGATGAGGGAAAAGCTGCCTTGTTTTTAAGAACTGCTATCTTACTTTGATTGTGCCAATCTCATCGTTGCCTTTTGGGATATCTCATTGACTCAGAACATCCTAAGAAATTTTTGAAGGTGGCCAAAGCTGAAGAGAGATATGCAGTAGATTTTACAGAAGTGTCTAAACACTGTGTTTGCCTTACTCCCATGAAAATCCATGGAGTTAAGGTGCTTGCTCATTTACACACTTGTAAATGTCACTTGGTACTTTTGTGCATCTTCAGGCATCTAAATACCTTCCTGCCTAAACAGAAGATTGTATGTACTAACTTAGAGTGCCAGTGCGGATGGATATCAGGTATGATCTGATTGAGCTGTCTGCAGTTACTCTTGTTGTAACTTGGTTACCAACTGAGTGAAAAAAGAACACTCAACTAAATAACTGCATGTCAAGAGGACTAATAAATATATTTTGAAAATGGGGAGACAAAAAGTAAAATTACCTCCGTATGACCCGAAGTACTTAGAGGTTTGGTAAATCTGGATTTGTTTCATCTTTAACAATAGCTGATATTAAATCCTTGGCCAAAAAATGGTAATTGGAATTGCATAATACACAGCTCTTCAGTTTGGCATCAATCTCACAGTACAACAAAACTTGCCATTTGTAAGCTTGCCTGGTTTGTAGAAAACTGACTGAGAACAATTTGCTCTGTCCTTGTCCATCAGACAATACAGTGCAGGTGGTTTAGAAACAAAACATTTAATCAAGGAAAGTTTTACTTAAACTACCTGGTGATTCATCATGCAGCTTTGCACACTGTTGATTGTACCTTTCTGAGCAATCATTTAAAGAATATTTAAATAGCCTGGACAGCAACTGCCAACGGGGCTGTTGTGCTATGAATTGCTACTCAGGTTTGTTTCAGCTCAGTGCAGACTGGCAACATTTTACTGAGTCAACCTTGTGTTTTTCCTGAATCCAGTGCAGTATAACATTTATACAGGAGATTAAGTTCTGATCCCAAGAATAGTTGACCATATTATAGTATTTCTGGACAAAACTTTGAAATGGAATTAAAATTAGAACAATTTATTTCCATATTTTCACTACCTTTTATGGTAGTGAAACACACTACCTGTGTGTTCATAGACTTTAGAAGTTGTATTTCTATCAATAAGGCTGCTATTCAGCACTGACCTGCAAGAGTCCTCTTCAAGCACAAGACTGCACAGAAGGGCCAACACATGCTGTGACAAAACAGGTTTTTGATGGGTTGGGGATATGTATAGTTTTAAGGGAAATGAAAGAAATATACAGAATGGAAGGAAGTTGAAAAATGTTAAGTATATAGGGAATGTGTACGCAGGGAGATGATCAAGAACTGGAGAATTTGTCCAGGATGCAAGTTACAGGGAAGAAATTGGAGAATTAAAAAAAAAGAGAGAGAGAAATGATACAATTATGGACATGAAATATTTTTGATGTCTATAACATACAAGTTGGAGCTGTGGCAGTTAGTATTTTTCTTATACTGAAATTAGGAGAGTGAAATGATAGGAAAATAGAAATGATTGTGATGGAAATGGAAGTGGCATCTGGTTTGAAAACAGTGATCTCAGAAACTACAGCTTGCCCCCATGAGTAGAACTTTCTGAGGTCCTGTTTGCCCAGTTCATCAGTGGGCCTGGAAACTACAGTGGAAAGGATGGGAGAAAGAAAAGGCATGCAATTAGGTTTCATGCTGACATGAACTGAAACACAAGAGTGATGAAGACACAAAGCCTGAAAATCCTTATGACTCCTACTATTCAGAGATAGCCAAAAAGCTAACAACTAGAAGTAACTGTGTTAGTTTATCTGCAGTTAAAATAAAAGTATTTGATTAAAAAATGGAAAACAAAACAAAGCATAGTTTTGATCCAAATATTGCCTAAAATCCTGATTATGTCAATGGTGATTTGCTTATTTGAAAGTTTTGTGAAGCGGTGTTACTACTTCCCTGATCAGATCTTCTGTATTACTTAGCATTCTATCGGAGACACTCAGAAAACATCTGATATTACTGCACATATGTTACTTCACAGTTTTGAAGACTTATCTGTAATACTTACGAAACTTAGGAAATCATTAGTAAGCTAAGTAGACTTCTTATGTATTTGTAATGGCGTTTTCTAAGTGATGTGTTTGAGGTAATGAAAGGCACAGGAAGCATCAGTCATGGCATTTTTCTCATCACGCAGGGACCATATGAACTTATTCTTGGTGCTCAGAAGTCATCATCCAATAACAAAATTGCATATGCCTATTTTGAGGCTCGAGATAAATGAAAGCATTAATCAGCAGTTAGACTGTGTTGTCTTTCAGAATGTCTAGTTAAGGTGGAAATGAAAGGACTGTAAAGCTGCATTTCGCCTACACCCCTGCAGAAGCCATGTGTACTATTTTCCCACCCCGATAGGTGTTCTGTCGTTGCGTTTCCTCCTGGTTAATAAAGTAGTCTTCAGAGACAAATCAAAGTCATTAGAAATGTAATCATTACCACATCTTGGCTAATGTAGAATTACAGAACAGACATTAACACATTAATTACATTAATGTTATGCGTGCAAGGCATTAATAAAAGCTGCAGATCCAACAAAAAAAAGTGTGGGTCTTGTGCCTTTTCCTTCACCAAGGCACCACTAACCATACAGTCTGCATATTTGTTTGTGTGAAACTAATTTAAAAAAATCTAAAAAATAATGCTAAAAAATAGCATTGCTGTTGAGAGGCTGTCAAACTTGCGAGTTGGCTCTGATGTTCCTGTTTTTTCCCCTTTTCAGAATTGCAGCAGTAAAAAACTAGTTGTCCAACTTGTGTTGACCTGTTGGGCAACAGGAACTCCAAGGTTAAAATTCATAGCGCTGCCCCTGTAAGCAGCTCTGTTGTAATTTACCACAATTAGGCCTCCTTATGGGCTTACTTGTCTCATTGCTTGAGTTTAGAGCTTTAATGTTTTTACAGACAGGCAGGCTTCTTGGATACTAGATGAAAAAGAAGTGATGAGCAACTATTCTTTCGTTTTTAATGTGAACACCAATTTTCAAGGGAGCTAATTAAAATCTTTATCTGATCCTTAGCTGTGAGAAAGCTCTGCCTGGATGCACGTGATAAGTTCTTGCCTTCTGGGATTTATAATTTGATTGTATTTTTCTTTGGTTTCATGGCTACAGCATTTTTCTTTATGATCGTAAGACTTTGCCAGAGGAAATAGCAACCTTCCTTTTAAATGTTGCAGTTAGGAAACAGCACTTTGCAAGTAGGTTTTTTTTTTTTCTGTCTGTGTGAGAAGAATGTGAAACTTAATCAAAGCTATTTGTAGGGGAAAATACTTCTTTCCAACCTCATTAGATATAAGCTCCTGTTTTGAACAGAATCCCACTAGAGATAATGTACATTATCTTGTTAATCTGTAAGCTCTTATTGCCCTGAGCTTTGTGAAATTTGTTTTGTCATTATAGAAAGGACATACAACATTTTCTAGATACAGATTGACACACTGTACGTCAACTACATGTCAACAAACAACTTTAAACTCTTAATTCGGCTTTGCAAGTTGGTCACATCAGTTAACTTTATTATTTACTAACTGGTCACATGCAGAGAGCAGGAACACAGAACTCAGAACCTTCGCTTTCTATGGTAGTTTGTTAGTTTTATGTTTTTTTTTTTTTTTTAACTCCTACACTTTTAGCTGGATTAAAAAATTCAGCAAGTTTGTTTTCCATCTTCACTGAAACCTCATAGCATCAGTTTCATTTGTGTTTTGATGTCTTTCATAAACTGAAGGTCGCACTCATAGTATAATCTTGAAATTGTTTCTTAGTAGCAAGTAAATGAGTTGATCAGTTTGGAACAGGTTTGCTAAGAGAGGTCAGAATGAAGGTTTGAAGGTAGGACTTGGCACAATATGAGGAAATCATAAAATCGATGTGTTCTCTCTGTAGCAAACTATTGATTCTTATTTTTTAGTGTATGTTTCAAAATTCATATGGAAGAAAAAAACATTTCTAGAAGATCAGAACAAGATGTCTACCACAGTCTACTTTGGCTACAGCAGAAAACACATGTTAATAATCTGAGTTGTAGCTAAAGAAAAAAAAGGTATTAAGTACAAAAAGTGGAATTTGAAGGAGTAATTGTATTGGATTTTTAACAAAGGCCAGTAGTACAGAGAAGTGTTTAAAATACTTATTTTGGCTCTTCTCAGTTAAAGGACATTATCAACAGTGATACTTGCTGTGCAGATGAATATGTGCATTTGTATCTATTTATTATCTTGCTGCTTTTGAGAAAGAATATGTAGACAAAAGGAGCAGTGTTTCCTTCTCTATAATTGCATGAGCTTAATAAAAAAATAGCAATTTCAGTCTATTTTCTCATGGGGAAAAATATTCCTAAAGAGAAAGTCAAAAAATAACCTACTGAGACACACTTTTTAATTTTTTTTTTTTTAATATATAAGTATCCAGTTAAGCACTGGGTTTTATACAGTGTATAAAAGTGTATAAAACATCTGGCAGGGTTTAATCCCGAACTGCTTATAGAGTAATTGTTTCGAAGGATCAGCTACACTTCACCTCCGGGGTAGTATCAAACTTTCTTCTGTGCTTTTTGAATGCCGCACTTTTTGTAGATGCACAGGTGCACTGCTGCCCAATGGGGTGACTGGCACACACATGCCAGGCTTAAGCCATGTGAATTTGTTCAGCAGAAGTGGTTTACATGTGGTACAGTGCAGATCAGCAGATCAGGGGGTGATGCAGATGCGTCATGCAACCTTTTTGCCTAATCCCTGTTTCTATATGAATTATTCTAGAAAATGACTGAAACTCTGCTTTACAGTTTATTTATTTTTTTTTTTTTACCAGCAGCATTACAGCAGGACAGTATCATTTTATAGCAATAAGACCTAAGTGTTACTTTTCCCTTCAATACTCGGTTGGATGCCAGGTCTTTGTTGACATTATACAATGTCCTGTACGTGTCATTGGCAGAGGTGGTTACCAGAATGTTTGCAAACTCCATTTGACCACCAATAAAATTCACTGAACCCTAAAAATCTGAATTTTATAGTACTGTGGTAGGTATTTACATTTAACAGAAGTTATGTTAGAAACAACAGAAAGACATTTCTGGATTTTGCTGGATTTTGTTAATAGGTTGGATAGCTGCCAAAGTTTAAAATAGAAGAGCAGGGAAGACATATTAGAGGTAATAAGAGCTAGAATCATATGTGTGTGTTGCAGTTCTCATTAAGATCATCACAGAGCTTTATAGCATTTCTTGAATTGAAGCTTAAAAACTCTGCGGTAATTAAGAATTGTTTACAGTAGAATAGAAATTGTATAAATCTCCGTGTCTCTCACATGAGGAATTTAGGTGAAGACTTACTGAAAGATCTTGCTGACCGAAGATGCCTGTTTTTTGGAGACTCTTGTCCTTGTTGTGTAGCAGAGTTACATTTGAACTTTAACTTATCCCAGACTGAAAGGAGTGTATCTTTAGTACTATGAAGTGTATCTATGAAGTATCTTTATATGATTAAATAAATAAAAAAGCTTTAAAAAAGGAAAGCAATGCACACAGTGCAGAGATACCATTTGAAAAGATGCACGTGAAGGCATATTATTGCCCTTGTTTGTGATGGAGAAGGCAGAAGGAAGAGATCCTAAAGTTACTCAGATCAATACTTTTACATTTTGTATTTGCTTCTTCTAGTCTACAACAGAGCGCAGGCCCTCTCAGGAGCTGGCAGATGTCCCTAGCCGACACCGTTACGCGCTGCGTGCCAAGCGGGATGGTGCCTCGTTTCTGCCAATGACTACCTCTTGAGGAGAGCCTACCTGATGGCCTGTGTTCTATTCTAGAAATTCCAGAAAGGAATAATTATCATGGAGTTGGGTTTTTTTTTTTTGTCTTCTTCTGGACAGCAAGTAAAGCAAAGTTACATTATCTTCAACTTACTGTGATTCTGGTAGCATCCTTCCTAAGTAAAGCACTGATCTTTCTTGTTAAGAAAGTATCTTTTTTAGGTGATTTAAAAAACAAGAACCAAAACACAGAAGAAAACTCCTTCCCCCTCTCTCCTCCCCACCCCCATGCATTTTGTTTGCTTTTTGCATCTCTGTGAAAGACAAATGAAGGCTTTCCACAGAGAATATTAGTATTCTGCCACAACTCTCATTTGTGATACACAGATCATGAAAGTGCTGACAGATGCAGTATTATACAGAAATGCAAAGATTATATTTGTGTTTCTGTAGGCATCCTGTAAAAAACCCCAAGCATTCAGCGCTTTCCTTGCTGCGCTGTTCCAGAATGTTCACCCCATCTGCTTGCTTTTCCTGCTGCATTTTGTCTCATTAGTCATATTCACATGTATTTCAGGCTGCTTAATTTCATTACGTAAAATATTATGCACTGTTCATCCAATAAGTGACAGAGGTTCATTCTGCTACCCAAGGGACTTGTAGAAAGAAGTTCTAAATCTCTAAGAAAACCTGAAAATCCTTGTTGAAACATGGATCACGTTTCACTGTTGCTTCTATTAACATACTAAAAAGTTACTTTATTAAGTTAGGCATCTCTTCGCAAATCCCAAAGGCTAACTGCGGTGTCCTTAGAAACTGTTGCTTCTACTTGGGAATTCTGTATGCAGTTAAGATCCCTATGCAAAAGTGTCATATTTGAAAGCTTCCTTTTAGGTAGAACTAGTGTTCCTAAAAGTATCTGTGATTGGGGCTAGTGAGGTGCCAAACCTGAGGATTGTGTATCTGACCCGCCCTGGGAATATCACCCAGAATGAACAAGATTGTAGAGCCTTTTGGAAAGTGTCAGAGCTCTGAGGAGTAAAAGAGAGCTGTTGGGTTTTACTGTATTTTAAGAAACTATTCTGAATGGTATATAGAGACCACTTGCTGTAGAAGAAATCAGAGGAATCCTTTAATTACCTTTAAAAAGCAATCTGGACACTGGATAAGCAAGATCCGCAAAGAAAAAATACCTGACTCATGACTAGAGATTGTCAGAAAGCCTCGGAAAGAATTTGAATTAAACTTTGAGTGCTTGACATTGCAACAGTGATCTTTTATTAATGTTGTGTTTTCCATCCAATAAGTTTAATTTTACTTTCTTGTTTTGGTAAATAGTTTCTCTAGACAAGTCACAAGGTATAAATTACCGTGGAAGCTGGAACAATTTTAAATAGCTTTTCTGATGCTTGTTCCATTAAAGCCCTAGTTGCTGAAGTCACTTTGAGGATCTGATGTTTCTTTTTTGAAGGAAAAGGCACTGTGTGTGATGACATAAATTTTGCTGCCCCACAACTTCAGTGACCATTCAGAGCAGTTCTGTTTTTGAGATGGGCTTTACTCCCTAAAAATTAGAAGGCAAATTAAAAATGCCTATTTTGATGGGAAATGTCACTGTCTTTACTGATTTAGTTAACAATATTGGTTTGTTAATACTTAAACATGAAAAAGTGTTCAAAATCCCAAATACTTTTATATTCAAAATATATTCAAAATACTTTTAATGAATTTTTGAATTGTGCAATGTTTTTATTGTTTAAAAGAAATATCTGAAGATGTTTACTGTCACAATTATTATCAAGATCTTCAAAAAAAGGAAAAGTATTTCCCTTTCTTACTAAGGAAAATAGTCAAAATGGACTGAGGGTGACTTTTTCTGTTTTTGTAGTGTATGATTAAGGTATTGGGCAAGGATTCAAGACTGAGAAGGTTCCTGAAACCAGACTCCCTGCCTGACTTCCAGCATATTGTTTAATTTTATCTACCTCAGCTTCCATCTGTAGAATAAATATGTTGATACAGCTTTACTCCTATCCTTTGCCGGTCTCAGGGATTTAGATTGTAAAAATCTTAAAGATCTATAAGAGCCTTTTTCAAACAACTTCTAGCAGAGTAAGCATTGCATCTGCCCTAAGCTTCTAGCTATATGAATCCTCTTAATTTATCAGAATAGGAAACTCTCAGGAAGGAGAACAGAAGAGCAGTGAGAGAAAAGAGCGAGTAAGGTATAGGCTGAATAGTTTTATGAAATTGCTAGAGTTTAAAGATTGAACGTATTCATCTCACTTTGCCTCCTAATGCAAACAATTTTAAAGTTGCCTGTGTACAGAAGAAAGAAAAAAAAGACATTTATATGAATTTAGGATGTTCTGACATCAGATGAATTCACTGAGCATAACAGCTTATCGAAACCCATGGGATACATTGGAAGGGAAATATGGCCTGTGAGAGATCTCTGCTATTCACCACACTTAGCTTGTTGATAAAATATATAATGCTGGCACACACTAAAAAAAGGCAGTCCAAATGAATCAGTGCTGAAGAAAATTTGTGAATTTGTTTTTTTCTGTGTATCTTAAAATCCAATCCACTGTGGTGGTAATAAACATCTGACAATGACAGGCTCAAAGGCACTGAAGAAGCCAAATGTATTTAGAAGAGTTCTTAAACTGCAGTTGTTTGGACAAAGATAGAAAATATAGCTACATAGGTATAACAAAGTGTTTACATGGAATGTCTTTCTCTTAAAGGGAAAAAAGAAAAGGGATTTTTTCTGATCTGTGAAGAAACTAAAAACTGACTGATAGAATCTTCTTTCAAGATTTCCCTACGAAAAGGAAACTGCATTGATGCCAACCATATAAGGTATTTTAAATAAACATGGATTCTTTTACCTTCTGTACTCTGTTAAATGCTGTAGTGTGTGATGCTTTCCTAGAAATAAAATGAAGTAGTAAATGATTTAAAGAAATAGCTTTTTCTGATGTAAAGACTATTGAATTAGAGAATGTTTAATTTTGTGGTAATGCATCGGGTTTCATACTGAAATGGAAGACAAAAGAGTTTATATGCAGTTGCTGACAGTTCGGATAGTACTTTTACTCTTTGCCTTCTCTCACTATCAAGTTGTGTTTCATCAAATCCCAAGCTGTCATGATTCATTATCCAGAGATGATCTTGAGCAGTCTTGCATCATACAGAAATATGCTGTGGCATCTGCCTTTGTGCACTGCTACACAGATCACTTCTTAGTATGTTTTGTGTTTAATTTATACATTCAACGGTGTGTATTTTTGCGTGCAAATACCTCAAACAATGGAAGATGCCTATATTGCCCTGTTGTGATCAGCTTGTAGCTATGTGTACCTTGCTTTTCAGCAAATTCCATTTGAGTTGATTTTTGCCCAACTTAGTCTTCACCAGGCAGTCACATTGCTTCCTGGGTCCAAGACATTTTTAAAGCTCCCCATGCTGGTGATTCTGAAATTAGCAGCTGTGATTATATCATCAATCTTGCATTCTGGATCCTGTACTTTGACTTCTCTGATTTTAGGAGCCATAAGTGAATTTTATATCATTAGTAATGGTTGTATTAATAGAGAGCATTAATGTCCATATATAAATATGTCTTCTAATTACATCTTTATTTCCTCTAAGGTAATTATATTGGTAATAAGTTATTACTCTTTTTAAGAAGAAACTTAATAAAAGCAAACTATGTTCTTAGATATTAGTAAATAAAAGCCTTCTTCACCCATCTAATTTACATCTCTCTGTAGAACTGTTGTTGCAAGGGCAAAAGGAACGTATTTTTAGAACTGTTTTAAGGTTGTTTCACTGCTTTTCTAGTGGCATGGCGCCTGGAAATTAGTTTATTATGCTGTTACTGTTATTTATCTGAAAATACTTGCTTCAACATCAACAGTGAAAAATCACTACTACCCTTTCTAGCTTTGTTTCAGTACTTCTTGCATTGATAATTGTTTGAAATTAGTTAAAGAAGCTGGCTTTAGGAAAATACATGGGTACTTTTCTTAATATGTTAAATCTAAATAGCATGAATAGCCTTCACCCAGTCACTGCACTGTCTTCTCCAGGGATGAAGAGGAGAAACAATCTTACTCTGTTAAGATTCCCTATAATTGCCAGACAGTGAAACGTTGCACTAAAACCACTCCTTTTAACAATCTGTATAGTCTGAAAATATTTGCAGGACTTCACATGTGTGTCACAGTTTCTATACCAATTAATTTTCTACCCTACCAAGACTTCAAGCTTTCATTGTGGTTAGAGCTTTTTATGCTTCTTTTGTTTGTTTGTGTGGATGTTTCACAAAATGCTTGTGGAAATGGAGATCATTTTCAGGTCAAATGAAAAGCAACAACAGATAAAGACAATGAAATGTCAGAGCACTTCCCAATGACAGTTCACAAAACAAGTGAAAAGGCACATGAAAATCCAAAACAATGCGTCCTTAAAAATAAACTGTCCCTGAGGAAAATAACTCACTTGGAAGGAATAATACTATCCTTTTATGTTGTAGAGCAGACTCTTGTGAGACTAACTCTCAATCTGTGATTTTAGCAGTGGCTCTCATTTTGCCCAAAGCCTTCCTTTTATTTTCAGTACTAAAACATAGTGCAGCTCTGTGCTGAATGTGGAAAGAGGAGAGATATCGAAAAAAATATTTTATTTTCTAATTCCCCTGCTTATGCCTCTGTTCAACCAAAATGTGAAAATTAATTCTACTGAAGTCATAGTGTGTTCATCAAAGTGATAAAATTAATTTTCATCTTTGTTCACTATCGTGTGTTTCAGTTACAGAAAGCTTCTGAGAATATTAAATACAGTCTGTGAATATGTCTGGGAGTTCAGTAAGTCGCCAGTGTTTAAGTCTGTTATCACAGATAACTCAAACTAATTTAAATGAAGGTAAATGTTTTGGGATCTGAAAGTTGAATTTGATTTGAATAGTAGCTTCAAGGACTTGCATGCACATTTGAGTGTCTTGTGCCCTGAGGTGGATAGCTATGAAGCAGATTATCCACGTATACCCGTGAGCTACAACAAGGTTCACAGGAATGTGAAATAGAGTGAAGTTGCCTATAAGGTAAATATGAAGTGGAAAAGTAAAATCAAAGCAAAAAATGGAATAAGAATGAATTCGGGAACATTTCAGAAAATCACAGGCCACACAAGAATGCAAGAAGATCTGGCATGCTGTTGCAGGCAGTGAATGTGGCAGTGGACTCTAGAGACTTGGCACTTCCTACTCAGTCATTCTCATTCAGAGAATTTGTTTGCTACTTCTCTCATCTTGTTGATGTCTATATAGTGTGTTGCCACTTGGATTAAAAGAGATATTTTATCAAGCAGAGTCTAAGTGTTCCATTGCATAAGTGCTTTACAAGTATTTTTTTCTTAAATACTACTTTTCATTTAGTGATATTTGCAGTATGTTGATTTTTGATGTTGATTTTTTAGCCTTCCATCCCCCTTTTTTTTTCCTACCAAATTGTTATGGTAACATGCATGAAAACAGTTCTTCTGTTATGAGAAGTATTGCTTCTGCTGCAGTTGCTTTGGCCATTTTAGAAACATTAAGTGGTGCTCCGGGTCTCCACTGAAGGAATCCCACATAGCACAAAGGAAGACTGTAAATGGTACAGGTCCAGAAAAGAGAGCTAGTTTATGCAGTCTTTCCTATATGTTCTTCAAGTTTATTGAGAAATAGTATGTTTTTCCAACTATAGGATTTTTTTTTTAGGTCTTTTCAATAACTTTATTATATTTTAAAATGTACTAGACAATGAAGTCCTGCACAGTTGAAAGATACCCATGTATTGCCTTTGGACTGTTCAAGAATAAAGTACTAAGGCAAAAAAAAAATGGAGGTAAACAGTGTTGCTGGAGTTTGAAGACTTGTCTCAAAGATTAAAGCTTGGTAAACCTATCTGAATCGATAAATCTATGCCTGCTTTCTTTCGTTTTTCTTTTGTTTGTTTGTCTGATTTTGTTTTGTTTCTTCTTAAATCTTTCTCTGGGAGCCAACACTCCACTGACAAACAGTGTCAAAAACACTTCAATTAATCTTTTTGAAATATTAAGTAATGCTTTGTGTTACCGACTTAGCTGAAATTAATTTAGACTATCTTATACTGGCAACATATGTTGAAATGAGACTTCTGGGTTTGGTAATCAAGAATGAATCAGACATACCAAAGGTTTTTTTATGGCAAATTAAAATTTCACAGAAGTAATATATTTAAGTGCAGGTCTTGGCCTCCCTTATAAGAAAGAGGATAAAATTGCTGATGCAAAAAAAAAAAAAAAAGAGATTTCTTTCTTTTCTTTCTTCTCACAGCACTACATTCACTGTGTCACAGTCTAAAACAGCAGCAATTATACATAAGCAGTTAAATAAAATGAGAACAATCAAACAGTTGGTTCACTGAGCCAGAGGTGGTACTTGGGATGCCTGCTGCTTCTCCCAGTCAAGCTCAGCATCAGTGATGGTCAGGAAGCAGGCACTCATTTTCCTGCATATGTTTAGGAGGTTGGGGGCACATGGGTTTTCTTTCTTTTTTGGCATAGAAAAGGAGAAACTGAAAGTATGTGTAAAAACATAGTTGCACGAGTAAAATGCATGCCTACAAACACCATGGCAAAGTTTTGATCGTATGTGGGAAGAATAATGGATGGATAGAGGCGCCGCTAGTTCCAAATAGTTTGTAATTTATTTGATAATAAGAATTATAGCAGCAAATTCTATCAGGAAGTTTAGAAAAAAAATGTGTATTAGGGCAAAATGAGCAGATAGATTCTTACATTCTATGAATCTTATGTTCCAGAGATTGCAAAAGATCACAGATTTTTGATATAATTTATGTTGACCCTTGTCAGAAAGGGGGTAGGTAGACCATAAGTTTAATTTGGTTCAGCAACTGGTTGGTTTGGTAATTTGGTTCATAAGCGATGTGTACATCACTTGGTGACAAAAAGACCCATCGGGCCTCTTCTTCTGGCTACGTCTGTATCTGAATAAATCAGGACAGACATTACAAGGAACTCCATGGTAGAGAAAGGGAACAGATGTGGTGTTGGTCTGAAAAGCACTTAAGTTTCTGGGATACCTTGGACCGGTGCAAGGGTTCATGGCAAAGACCTCAGTTTTGCTGAAAATGGCCTTTATGCTCCTTCTTGTTTGAGCACTAAACAGTACCAGATTTCCATCCAGATCAGGCTCATCGCTGGTGCAGAAGGAACTGTGCGGTTTGGCAAATATGGCCCATATCTCATCTCCTTTGGCAACAGCAAAGCTTTAAATCAGTTTAAGCAGTTCATGAAACTCAACAGCTTTGAGCCTTCACTGAAGAAAGCTAGAGCGAATTGCCACTGACACCTTCATAAACCATAATATGCCGCTGCACTTAGTATTATAATGAAGAACAATGTTCTATAATTGCACTACCCAATTAGTCAGTCCCTGAGTTCTCTCTCAAGCAGTTTAAATACACAGTGAAAGCAAAGGTAGTATTTTCAGGATAATCTGGAAAACTCAAGCCTTATTTTTTTTCCTAATCTAATCTCACAGACATTCTTTTATATCAGTGTGATAATATTGCTTGCAAGGAGCTCATCTTTCTAAATGCCTATGCAAATGCGAACACAAAAATCGATGATCTATTTTAGGGAACTCCTTTTTATTTTTAGCAGGGCTGTTCTTATGGTTGATACAAATTTAATTTTTGTGTTATATTTCTTTATTTCTGCATTACTAAATATGGCTGACAATTTGTGCCAGACATGGAAACTAGTAATTTATTTATTTTTTGCCATAGTACGGTTTGCTAGCCAAATGTTACATGACACAAAGCCCATTGAACAGACCATGCCATGGCAGAAGTTTGCCTGTAGACTTTATATGTATAACGTTGGAAAGAATTTCATTATGATTTTGCTTCCTCAAAAGTATTCAAGAATGTCTTCCCTATTGCACTAGATTCATGATGTATATGTCCAAGACATAAAAAGCTTGGGGTAAAAACAGGTGGGTACCCTAGGACAGGCAAACCGACAGGCTAAAGGTAGTCACTTGGGATGTGGGAAATGGATGAAGTCTCTAGTCTGCTAGACTCAGATAAATCTGCCACGAGCCTTATGGAGCCCACCTCTCCACATCTCTAGACCACCTCTGACTAAGGCACTCCTGGGATGAAAATTGTCCACTGTTATTCTCCCTCTGCTTCTTTGGAAAACAGGAGGAACTTCTTTGGAAAATTGGATGAACACTGTTTTGTGCTTTATTCAGCATTGTTTCTGTCTCGCAGTATGAGAAATGTGGTTACTCCTTCACAGCATAACAAATGCGTTGGTACCGTTTGTTACGCTGGTAAAACAGCAAACAAACAGCTGGTGTTTTTTGTTCTCACATTAAAAAGACATGATATGAAACCCTGTATCCTTTTAAAATACAAATTCTTATCTGGGTCTGACAGATCACATCACTGTGAAAGGTCCAAAATTTGTGGTTCTCCCTAAAATTTAATTATCTGACACTTCCCAACAGCAGCTTGTCTACTTCTGACATGCAGAATTTCATTTTGTTCAAATATCTTTTGTGTGCATGTCTCCTTGATATTGATAACAGCGGCTTGTGGTAATGCTTATCTCCTTTTGATTCTGAAAATGTAATAAAGATGGAAAATACAAAGTAATAGCTACATGCATTAGTTAGGCAGGCGTCCATCAAGGCTTTGCATCAGACTAATATTTGGAAAAGCATAGCAGCGTATTGCTGCTGCCTTAGTTTTTCAGATATCTCCAGAAACAGAAATCATAAAAACAGCTGTACCTTGGCAAATGGAACCAACAAACCAATTAAATCATTGTCCAAAGAAGGAGTGAACCAAAATAGATCTTTCTGTTCACTCACGGGATTTTTGTTCCATTTTGCGGATAGTTTTCTGAATAAATTGTTAATTGCTAAAGGCCATGGTTCTCTCTATAGCTACAATAATTGGACTCTCCAAGGTATTTGAGACTTGCATCCAGTCTCCAAACCAGGAGTTTATGATTAAGTTAGAAAGCAAAGGGGGAAAATGTACTTTATAATCTGTTGTTTTGAAATAAAAGAGATATTAATAATGGACAACTGAAAAATTCTGTGTGGAACTGCAGATATGTAGAGCTTGATGTCATCTGTGGAAGGACTCATACCATTAAAGAAATGTGGATATGAACAAAATAAACTAGAGACATAAGTCTTGCTTTCTGAATTCTAATTTAAATGAGTAAAAATACCAACTATTTACATGTAGGAAAAATGTTTAAAAACATGACTTTGATTTGTGGGTAATGAAATGGGCAAATAAGTATATTCTGGTATGGACTGCTGGGGATACTGGGGGTAAGATTTAAACATATTATAGAAAAATATGACATTTTGATGTTTTTTATGTTTCAGTAGATGCAGAGTTTTATTTCTCCAATAATTTTTAGTTAAAAATTAGGCACTTTTTAAAGTGTCTAACAAGTTAGAGATCAGGCACTGAATGTGTATTCCAACCTCTCTTTATGAAAAAAAAAATAATATAGATTGGAGAAGTACTTTATTTTTTTGAATAAAAGTTTGAGACAAAAATTCGTGAATTCAGTAGGTCAGTTGTTGAGGTTATGTAACAATCAAAAATATTTTTAAGTTGTTTTTATTTGGTATCCAACCCAAACCAACCAAAAGAAACAAAGTTTACAGAATTCATTATTTAAATTTTGTTATGAATTTTATGAAAATGAATGTTTATGAATATGAAATGTATTAAATTTTATTTATGAACAAAATTCTAAAAATGTAATCTTTCTGAATCATATGTAGAGGAAAAGTTACTCTTGAGTATACCAGAAATCATTTTCGTTTTGAAGGCTTTCATTATGAGACCCCCTTATGTGGAGAAAAGCACAGTTGCAGTTCAGACTTGAATGGGATAAACAGGCAAAATTTAAATCATTTAATTTTCTGAAATTTTGCAAATCATATTGCAAGCCATGCAAAGAGATTTACTCTACAGCAGTATGAGATACTTTTTAAAGTGTACATGTGTTTAAAAGATGCAGTGTGTTCCTGAGCATATATTGCTTGATTGAACAGTGCTGTCTGTGCATCGTGATCCTCCTGTGGGGCTTTTGCTTGGTAACTTCTGCTCTGCACAGATTCACTGCAGACTGACTGAAGATTGTAGGGAGAAACTTGTGTGTTTTATTAGCTGGATATCTGAACTGAAGAGCATAACAGTAGCAATCTGCACTGTACTATGAGAAAGCTAAAAGTGTTTTGGCTGATAGGTTTTCAGTAGGGCTTGACAGAGGCAGTAAACAAGTTTAAAAAAAAAAAGCAGTGCATGGTATGGCCTTCATCCCAGGGAAAGCAGCCAGAAGGTAGCATTTCTGAGCTCAGCGTATGATTTTCTAACAGCATGTGTGACAAAAAGAAATAAAGCATATAGGCTGTGGGAAGCCTGTGCTCTTTAGGAACTGAGTGCAGTTAGGGAAGGTGCATCCACCTCTACATTGATGAAGCTCATATTGAGTGACTGAGTCTTGTAATGCCTCAGATCTCAGACTAGGTCCCATTTGTGTGAGGCTTCCAGCAGGGTTACTATAGCAGACTGAAAGGTGATCTCCTGGCCACATGATGCTCTGCTGCTTGACCTGAAATAATAAATTCTGAAGCAAACAACTATCTCTCCTCACAAATCTACCCCAGGCTGGAACCAAGGGAAGCTGTGTCATACACACTGCCCAGTGTTTTTGGTGGATGTGTATGCAGAAGAAGAGGGATACGAGTATCTATTATGGTGATTGTAAGCTTTTCTAAGTAAGGTTTAAAGTGTACTAGAATAAAACGAAAAACAATTACCAGAGGAAGCAGGTGGAGACAGGAGAGAGTTTCCATCTTGTCATGTCATCCCATCTCCATCTGTGTTTGGAATGTATAGCTGCTGTGACATAGTATTCCTGTATGTTTTGTAAATCTGCATACTGTGTAAAATAAAAAATGTGTTTTTAACAGAGAAACTATAAACAGAGGTAGGTCTGCTTCTCGGAGATGAAAGAATAGACACATAAGAGCATGTGGACATCCTTAGAATATGTGGTTGGTTTTGGCAGCAAAGATGTGAGGTAGCTTACTGAATACTCTAAAAGGCAGCTGTTCCGGTTTTTATTTGACAGCAGGTCTCTAACCCACATCAGTTAGGATGTCTATGTATTATACAATATAAGAACATTTAAATAAGCTTAACAAATTATTTTAGCACTGACCAATTGTAAGTGAAAGTTATTGGCTGCGAAAATTCATTCCACTGCTGCAAAACCTTACATGATTTATATACAAGGGCATGCCTCACATTTCTAAGCTCAAAATTAACAAATGAACAATTGTTTACAAGACCGTAATGCACAGATCACAATCTACAGCTTCTTCTTCTCGTATCTCTCTCTGCTGCTGCTTCTCTCTACAGTTCTGCTTCTGCTTCTTCCATCAGCATCTTTCTTTAGTAATGTATTGCCCATGTGCTGCTGAAAGATATACTCAGATCATGCTGCAGTGAAGAATGTTTTAAAATATGCATTTTATTGACTATGTAAAAACAGCATGGTAGGTTAACAACCTTGCAAGTCTTTCTGACATGGTCTTGTGTGTGAATGTTATATAATAAGTCTGAGAATCCTATATTCATGCCTGCTTTATGCTTAGGAGTAAGTGCATACATGTGGCTGCTGAGGCGCAGTCTTTTTGAGCAGCATGACAAGGTTGGATGAATAATGCTGAGTTGTCAGTTATTCAGTTGGTTAGGTTTTTGTGAGGTAGCTGTTTCCCTTACACATCAGCATATTCCTCTTAGGAAGGGCATGAAAACCTTTCTTTTGAGCAGAGAATTTTTATATCACCCTGTTGTATCCCGATCTCATGGTACCTTGAAATGCACATCATATCCTATATGAGAGTAGCTGAGCCAACTTTTATGTGTTTGGGTAGGTTGATATCAGTGAGGTGATGAGGATTAAGGTCTTTGTCCAACACAGTAGTCACCATCACCAACTAATGAACAGAACTGCATGGGCAGAGGTGGAGATAAATCTGAATCTAGTTAAAATTACAACATGATGTTCATTAGCTTCAGCAAGGGTAATTTTTGAGATAAAGTGTTGCTATCACTCAAAGTGTTAAATAAGCAGTTGGACTAAGCAGGTGGTGGGCAGAGATCAATGACTTCCCATTAGACAACAGGTAATTTCTCAGTTGGAAATTACTCACATTCCCAAAGAGGGTCGTATACCCAATTTCTTATGCTTGTTTATAGTTGTAAGAAATTTGCCGGTCAAATGTGCATTCTGTAGAAACATGAAGAGAACAGAAAATGGTGTATACATTTTGGAGGGGGATGTTACTTACTCTGGAGTATCTCAAGGCTGCATTGTGCTTGAGGCTGCCTATGCATAAGGCAAGATAGTCTGGACTGCACAGGGAAGTTCTCTACTGTTTGTTTTATATGCTTAGTGCATCCTAGTACTACAGCAGTTCTCCTCTGTGCAGCTATAAAAGAACCATCTTTACGTGTGGTGTTGAATCTGTACCAGTTTTGACTTCTTATATTTTTTTTGTCTGCTTATATAGGATTTTGTCAGGAAATAGTTTAATATGAAGACATAAGGCTGCAGATTTGGATACATTACTCAGCCAGGCATTTTGATTAAATTTTGTATAAAACCATTTGCAGCTTTGTAACAAAAGCTCAGTTATCTCTGCTTTTTCATTTATCCACGTCACGGCCTGTTCCAGATTGAAAGCAGATGTGCCAAATGCTCTTAGAAGTTTGTTCTGCCAACATTGCCAATTCAGTTATCTCAAGCTTTGCATCCTGTAGTTTTTGTTAAGTAGCTGAAGCTTAACAAAAAGTTCCTGAAGTTGTTCCTCAGCTCATATGCTTCTTTCATTTAGAGGGCTGACAGCTTAGTAGATTAAAGTGCAGTGACTTCAGGAGGAATGTGCTTCTGTCCTCACCATCCTGGTACATGGTGTCTCTGCTCAGGGAGTGGTGGCTGCTCATTTGGCTTGGACCATCCTTGGTTCATCACCGTACAGCTCTGTCAAAACTGGCTGGCAGTTCAGGAGCTGGCAAATGAGCAGCTCAGTTGTCCTTGCCTTAAGGGTAGCAAAAACTGTCTGAAGAGCAGGGCAAAAGGCTTGAGATGATTATACTTTCTGCCATTCACTTCTTCTAACCAGCCATCAAACCATGAAACTAGGTAAGACTTCTTATATCTTTAAACATGCATGGTCATTTCCATCTTTAAACAATCCTGCCTTGATTCACCTGGGGGGTTTCCCGTAAGACAGAGAAAAAACAATCACCTGACACAATATGAATGAGAGAGTAAGAAAGAATATGCAATTATAATAGATTTTATAAGGATAATAGATGATATGTAATTAAAATAGATAATGAATTATCATTATTCTTTCCTGAGGCTTTTACAGAAATATATGTTGATGTACAAGGAGTAGTTTTCTGTTCCTTTAGGTACTACTTCACCCTGCTGTAAATTCAGTGTGTTTATGCTGTTTGAAATGTTAGAATTATACAGATGGAGTGAATAAGGATGGAGGCTACAGTCTCTGTTTCTAAGATGGTCACATTTCACAAATAACCTTGAATTCAATCATGTGTGTCAGGGGAAGTGGGGACTCACCTTTGTATAGTCTAGACCATGCCTCTAGATGTTACAAATACATTTTTTCAAGTAAATTCCAGCAAATTCAAATATAAAGGTAATAAAAAATTAATATAATTTTGAATTGAAGTGAAAATATTTTTGAAATACTAAAAAGGAAACAATTTTAAATTATACTCAGATAACAAAAGAATATTCTTTTCCTTCCTATGACAGGAAGCTTATCTTACCAGTTTCTTTTTCTCTTTTTTGTTTTATTCCTTTATGGATCTATGTGCTTATTTTTAGCAGACTTTTGTTCCATTTTGAAAACTTTAGAAATTTTAATTTGCATGGATTAAGATGAATGATTGGATTAACCAGCAGGTTTGCATTAGATAATTTCAAGGTTTTGTAATTTTAGTTTAAGTACATTTTTCTCTTTGATCATTTGCATGATGAAGGAATTCAGATATTTAGGAGGAAGAATTACAGGGCATAACAGAGATTTTCCAAATTATAATGTAATAAATCCAGTATGTACAGTCTGTTGTGCTACAAAAATCCCTAATTAAAATCACTTTAAATATTTTCAGTCTAGATGCAATTTTTAGAAGAAATTGTATGGAAAGAGTCAGTTCTATAAGGGAATAAACCATGTCAGAGTAGTCCCCAGAGGTTAGCTGAAGTAGTAAATTAAAACTCATCATGGCACATGCTTTTTACTCATTCTTCATAATTTACTTTCATGAATAACTTTTTCTCTCTTGTAAGGTACGGCTTTAGGACAAGGCATAGCAGTATGTTTCTAGCTTCAAGATGAACAGTTGAATGTGCTGCATCTAATGCTCAAAAACTAAAATTCTATCTATTCCTATTTTTAAAATATGCTTAGAATAATTTGTTTGACCAACTTCTTTTCTCTTGTTGATGATCTTGAAAGTGTGTCTCTTGAGCATTGATATCAATATTCAGGTGACTAAACTGTAAACAGTCTGATTCTGTATTTATCGAATTGCTTGAACTCTTGCCTCCAGCAGGCTTAATTTACATTCCATGTCAACATCAGCAATGCATGTAGTAGAGCCTTGCTAAGCACTACATTAATTTGATGATTTTGTTGTCTTTACTTTTACTGTTAAATTCTTATAGGAGGCTCAGAAGAATAACTTGTCCTTTTTCTGTCCCTAGAAACCCAGAGAAAGAAATAATGGTTATTTAAGTTGCCGTTATATGATTAAAATCATATAAATAGTCACTAAGATTGCATTTTTAGGTTTTCAAAAAAGATATGTGTGTGTGTATGTACATAAAAATATATACAAGGATGTATTTGTATGTATGTGTGTATAGGCATGTGATAATGTTTAGTTGCCTGTTGCTTATATAGCAAGAAATTGGATTGCAAGATTGCACGGGTTGTTTCTGCTGACTTTTTCCTAGAACTTTTTTATATTGCAACCACAGCCATCATATATCACACCTAATGCCATATTTATGGAGTCAATAATGCAGAAAGTGGGTAGTTTTTCATTTTTGTGTTCGATTTCAAAACAAGTGTGGCAACAGGAATATACACCTCAAATAAGTGTGAGATAGAAGTACTTTACATCATATTGAAGGAGTGAAGTTTTTCTCTGGGATAAACGTCATGACATGAAAAAGATCTAAACTGTGTATAAACTTACCTTAGAGTTTGAGGTGAAAAGATAAGTTCATTAAGGCTAATTATTAGCCACTCAAATTACTTTTGGCAAAAACATATCAGATATGAATCCAGTAATTAAGACCTCTGTAAAGTAAAAACAATCTTTAGTGTCATTTTTTATAACATTCTCATTTAGTTTACTGTGGAATGAGAATAGTTTGGCTGTTGATTAGAAGAAAGCCAGGTGATATTTTCAGTAGTGCATGGTAGGCAAGGCAGTAAGGAGGCAGTGTGGTCTTGTATCTGCTGAGTTCAAACTTCTAAACATCTTCTATAGTTAGGAGTCATTTTTTCATACTGTGCCGATTAAGCATAATGTTTTGCTAGACGACTACAACTTAGTATGAAATAAGACCAAATATGTGATAAGCATTGTGAATACAGAAGTATTAGAAACTATTAACTAATGTACAGATAACAACAGTTCTCCTATAGTGTAGACTGCACAGTGTACACCACTCACTCTTAGAAGCATTTCTTCTTCATTTCCTTCTCTAGCAGATGATATTTTATTAACTGTGCTTGTTGGAATGTATGTTTAATCTGATTTAGTTTTCCTTTTCATTAATATTAAAAGGCTTATTGGATGGTCTGAAGTTAGGATTAAATTCTTTTTTTTTTTTTTACTCCTCTGATTGTGTATTGTTTTCCTTTCACTTTAGGTGATGGTAGTTAATTTTTAATTTGAAGTACCAACACCTCTGTCTCTGTTAATGTCTGGCAGCTGTTGTTGTGAGTGTTATGAAAGATCAGAGTTCATTGGAAGAAAAGGTTTTTCAAGTCTATAATTTTTTTCTCCCATGGAGACAAAATTTCTGTCTGATTTTTCTGTTTGTGTATTTCTCTTTGTAAACTCTTCCATTCCTTACTTGTTAGTAATTGTGAAGCACCAAATATATTGAAGAACAAGCAGGAGAAAAGGTGTTCTAGTATTAATTTAGACTAATGTTAGGGGGCTGCTTGCTATACCTACAGTTGAATAGTCCTCTGGTGCAAGCAGAAAGGCTTAGTTTGATGCATCCTTGGTTTCTGAAGGGAATTTTATACTGGAGTTGCCTGTAGACTGGGCTCCACTATTTAGATTCACATGAGATACAAATGAAAGCATTTTCTGGGTTGGGGTCTTGCTGACAAAAAGATGTACTTAGAAACCTGTTGGAAATGCTTATTACAGAATTATTAGTTTATTTCATTACTTTACAGTGTTGAGGTGGAAAGATTATTTAGGCAGTGTGAGTTAAGAGTTTGCCCTTCCACAGAATGGATTTTTTAGGAATTATCTGAATACAAGTATGTGGGGTCTTGGTAATAATGGCATTGGAAGAAGCTTTAAATAAGTTAAAATGGGAAGAACTCAAAGAGAAATGATCATTTTGGCAAGTTTGATTTTGTTGGGTGAGTAAGAAACAAGATCTGAGAAAGAGATCAGAAGAGAGCTGTGAAAGTTGAAGAGCTGAAGGGAAGGCAAGGAGATTATAGTTACTAAAAAAGAAACAAGTTAGACTGCAGACAGTTTTCTTCACTGTTTGCTTTGTGATTTTTATGTACAGAAAGAAGAATTAAACTTAAGAACAAGGTAAATAGCCTGAGCTACAGCAGAAACACTCTTATTAGTGAGGGTTCATGCTGAAAGAAGCTTATTAGATTTTCTTTCCATAAGGAACCCAAGATCCTGAACAAGGTACAAAAGAGAAGGTACAGCAACAGGTCCTTTTTTTTTTTTTTTTTTTTTTTTTTTTTCCTAGTGTTCATCCATTAAAAGGAAGCTTTGAAATAAAGAACAAATGTTGTGCTGTTACAGTCTCAGGAATGTAATATTCTGCTCAAGCAAACAACCCAAGTGCCTTCAACTGTAACCTATCACTTGTCAAAACCATCCAACTGCCCGTGGACAGAAGCAGTTTATCAGATGGCCAATAATATTATCGAATATTTAAGCACATGTCAATCTTCTTAATAGTCTTATCACTACCTTCGTATGCTCCAGTGCTTCTTGTACAACTTAGAGAAATAGCAGCACCCATTCCCCGGGCATATTACTTTCTTTTCTATCTTCCTACCTTATATCTCATTCAGTTGCATTTGCAATCTGTATGGTACTTATTTCGAGTTCACTGGTACCTGCTCTGATCATTTTACTCTTCTTTTAGATGCTGAACAGACGTAGAATTCTTGAAACCTTTCATCATAAAATAACCTTTTAATCTCTAGATAAGCTCTCCAGGTTCTCTCTGTTACAGAATTTGAATGTCCTTCAACTTAGTGTCATGGACTGGTAATGGCACTTCAAGAGTAGCATGTAACATGTGTCTGTACCTTGCATTTTGGAGTTATTTAGCCTGTTTTTGATAATCTGCTATAAAAAGATGGTTTCTGTCTCCTATTTTAGGTTCTGGCAACCATCTTTTTTCATTTTTCTTTGACTGAACAGTGTTTTTGACTATCTCCAGTAGAGAAGTCAACATGCATATCAGCTTAAACAAATAGATAGAATATTCTGACAACTAATGGGGGACAAATAGTTAGCAAAAGCAAATAAAATCATGCTCACAGCATGGGCTTAGAAGCTGGCACAAAAAGTATGAAGACACTTGATACTTATTATCTTCCAAATAAATATGTCTTTAGGGCTCTAAGGAAAAACTGTTTGGAGGATTAGGAAATGTGGCCTGTATGTTGAAGACTGAACAATTCAATTTGTCAATATGTATTACGTATATTTAATTTTTAGAAGATACTGACCTGTAGTTTTCTGACATAAATTTTGGTTGTGAGTTCATTAAATTTCCCCTTAATAAATGGTGCTGTATCTTTCTCATGTTTATTTCAACTCACATGTATGCCTTCTCCTTCCAGGATAAGCAGGTTTCCTCCATAAAGTTTGATTCTCTCTCAATGCTGTCTATTAAAAAGACTACCTTAAATGCATTTTTCCTCATTGGAAAGGTAAATGGCTAAGGCATTTTTATCTGCTTTATGTGAGGAAAGCTCAGGATCAGAGACTAAGCCCTTAAAATCATACACAGAGGTACTGCAGAGACTGAAGCCTGGAGAAGTTAGATATACCCTCTGACATGAGGATTTTATTTAATGGAACCATTATTTCTCTTGATTTACATGTAATCCCCTTGATTTTGCACCCTAAGACCACTCGTCTCTTCTAACAGCTGTGACGTGACGTCAAATTACTACTACGTCCTGCTTTTTGCCATGTTACCTGAAATAGGACATAGAGCTCTAGGCAGACCTGTGTTAGTCTTGGTTTACTTTCTCCGAGTGCATTGAACTTTTAAGTAAGTTTCACATTTCTGTCATCTATTGGCATTCCTGTCCTGCTTAGCCTTCCTCTGTCTTGCAAGGTATTTTTTATTCTTTTCATGTAAAAATCTTACCCACACACTTGATTTTGATTCAGTTTATTATTAATGTATTAATATGAATGTTAAATAAAAGTGTTATTAAAGTTATGTTCAAGTATTAATTCATTTTTCAAGACTGCTAAGAGAGAGTTGTTATCCACTGATAACTTCATATGGTCTGTGGCAAACTAATTTGTAGAGGAGGAAACACAATTATTTTAAGCTTTTTCATATTTTTAATACTTACCATATTTTATTAAAATATAATTTGAATTGGGAAATGTTAGGTTCTTTCTTCAGTGTATTAATTACTCATCAAATATTGTTATTGCCATAATTGGGCAAGTTTGACTAAAAGTAATGTCAAATAGATTTAATGCATATATTCAGGCATCTCTGTGCAAGATGGTGTAAATACATTATGATGTGTATGCATTAATGATATTAAGAGAATTAGAAGATTAAAACTCTGGTGTGCATTTGTGCTTTTTTTTAATTAATTTTTCATAAGACATGCATCTGTCTTTTGAATAGAATTGTCCATACTTAAACAGCTGTGATCTCCAGCTGAGTATCTTTTGTGCTGGTTATATATTGTGCTGTACAAAATGGTGATTCTGTTTAATAGAATGGGTGAAATATGAGATAACTTTCAGAGTACAAAGGCAGGTTTTTCAAAATTAGAACCAATTAAAATATTAACTAATAACAACAGTGACAGAAACACGGGCCTGTGACAGAGTCATATATATTAAAGTAAATGCATTTCTAAAATGAATGAGTGCTTGACGATTAAGCGTTAGTCTTTGCTTCTGTGACTAGATTTTGAGTTAGAAATATTGCTTACTCCTCCTCAAAGAGTGTAAAATCTTGTCTTTTGGTTATTTTGAATTATTTTCCTTTATGGTAGTATTTGCAAGTCATTCTCCAGTTTTATATTTTCACGTGTTCTTGGTATTTGAATGCCAAAAAGTGAAATCTGCTGCGTTTCTGAATCTACATAAGCTCAATCAATAGCTGCCCAAATTCAGGACTCTTAATAATTTAAAAAATATATATTTCATTTTGCTAATTCCTCTGAGGAAAAACAAAATATAAAATAACTTTCTCCTCTCAAAAATATAATATGCATAACATTTCCATCCAGGCTCCTTCCTTCCTTGCTCAGAAGTTTTTCTTTTGCTTTGAAGTGTTTCTTTGCGTTTCCACTCCTCTCTGCTGTGCTCTACAAGTTAGTGTCCTATTTCTATTATAAATTCTTGAGCTGAATTATTTCTTCTTGCTCCCTCAACTTCCTTTCACTTGTTCCTTTGCAATTTGGCTTTTTGTACTGCTATTCATAAAATTGATCTTCAGACCCTTGAGAAAAAGTCCTTCATTTGTCCTTTGAAATGTCCCTCCAGTTTTAAATAACAGAGTTTAATATTACCCTTTTGCTGCTTCCTTCTAGTAAAAAATATTGGAAGTGTATCAAACTCATGCCACAATGTCAGACCAAATTTGACTACACTGTGATAGCAGTCAAATACCATAATATGTGAGGCATTTTAAAGTGTTTCTATGGTAAATGTCAGTTTTATGTAAAATCACTTTTAATGTTCAAGATACTGTTTATTCCAGTGCTCTTTTGTGTGTGTGTGTTTTTGTGTGTGTGTTTTTGATTTTGGAATTCTTCTTTGGAATAAAAAAAGAAGAAGAAGGACACAGCACAGGCAGAGTGCTATGGTTGCAAGTCAATTGGTCAAAATATTCTGATTCCACTATTTTTGCAGAACTTTTTACTCAGATTCTGTAAGACAGTTGTAAGTTTTGATTGGGTTGTTGGAATTGAGCAAAATAAAAAAAGGCATTCAGACCTACCCTAAAAATAAGATCTGACAGATATTTTAGATATCTTGAAAATAAAATTTTGATTCGTTTGCTTAAGAAATCTCTCAATTTGTGTTTAAATTGAAAGAAAAAAATGAAATCCCTAATAAAAATGTTTCATTTATAGCTCAACTGAAGAATGACTATTTTTGTTGTTTTCATTTGGCCAGAAATTTCCACGGTAATAGGACTCCTTCTAAGAGTTTCTGTGTTTCTGAGGCATTTGTGATTTGACACCTCCACACTGAAGAGCTGAGTAGGGCTGTACCACACACACACAGTGAGACCACGGAGGAGCTGAGGAAGCAGCCCAGGTCAAGAGTGGGTTTCCCCTGGGTTCCTTCTGCCGTTCTGCTTTGTATGCAGCTCATGACTTCTGCCTTTCTTCTCCTTTCTCCGCTCCTCTAGTGGGCCTTGTAGGTGGACCAGACATCTGGCTGTGCTCATGTCAACTGGAGAATTAACTCTCTTCTGTCAGCTCTGTGACTGCCGTTCACAGATGCTGAAATCTATATCAGAAAAAAAAATCTCCCCTGTAGTTTGAATGGTTCTCTAAAAGCTCTCTTCGTGATACAAACAAAAAGACTTTTTAAGAATTGCTTTAACCACTCAAACATATCCTCCAAAATATTCATGTTTTCCATGTGTTTGTGTTCCTTGGACCTGAAATTCTCATGCCCTGTTAATAATTTAGTGTAATGAAAGGATTAAATAGGGGTAAAATGCAAGGCTGTACAACATCTCTAAACTTGGAGCTGCTTGACCTTGCAGCTTTATAAAACCATTGCTGAATTTCTTTTAGTCTGGTATACGGGTTAAGCAATATGCAGAATTGCTTACAGACTTACATGTACAGACTGAGTGAACTCTTTCCTATTGCCTCTCTGGAAGTACAAGCTCTTTAAGGTAACTCATGAATATGACAGTAGCTGAGCTAGGTCCAGCAGTTCATTAAAGTTATATTAAAAAGTTGCTAGAGCTTGCAGCAACGTAGCTCATCAGCATAAACATTACAAATCAAAGCATGTGACCAGTGTCTGATAGAAATAGTCTATCTATCTGCATTAAACAACTTGATGGATACTTATAGAATGCTCTGCAAGCCTGCATCAAACAGCATTCCTTACATAGCTTTTTACTGCATTGTAGCAAGAACAGAATATTTATGAGAAAGAATTATTGGAAAAGGTTATTGGACTGTATTTGTATAAAATATTTTCCTTTTTCATAACTCATTTTGCTAGTAGCTATTTCACATCAAGCAAAATAGTGTAATCTTTTCTACCAACAACCTTACAAATTGCTGTAGAATGCTAAACTTCCCTGTGCAACGACACTTGCACTCTGAACAGATGCAAAACCTAATTTGGAGAAACAAAACCATGTCGCAACCCATGTAGATGGCAAGAGAATGAATGCTACATTCATAACTCATATAGCATTTGAAGGTTCAAAACTAAAACAATTATTTGGAAGGTCTCTTCTGCCTTGACCTATATATTAATAATATTTGTGGCCTGGAATGTAAATGAAATATTACCAGAGTCCCTCTCCATCAAGATAAATTAACATCTTTCTACTTAATGTATCGGTGAACTCTTGTTATTTTCAAACATGTAACTTCACTCTGCCTAAATTAGTTTAACCAGAGACAAGGCTAAAATGTGACTCATTTGCTTCATGACAGTGTGTTGTGCAGCAAAAGCAAGAAATCCTGACAGATCTGTGTGCCTGAGAGCCTTCTTGGCCCTTTTTGATTGACAAAATCACCACAGCAGCTGATATCCAGGTGTGGGATCCAATGTGTAAAAAAGATCTCATCTGAGCATATTCATGCAGAAAATCAATCTGGTTGATTTCATTCCTTCCAATAACTCTTCCTGTAACCTCAAGAGATTCTTTATTACTGATGTAAGTCGTCTTTGTTGCAAGAGGAACCCAAATTGCGTGATGTAGGTAACTGTAGAAATAAAAGATGGCAATATAAAGAACTATTCTTCAAGAGCCAACAGATTAAGAAATGCAATTACATGAAGTCAGTACAGAGTCAATGTATGATAACTATTCTCACTGCTTAGCTCTACAGAGAACGAGTTGAAAGGGATTCAGTAATTCTGAGACGGAATACAGTCAGCACTTCTTGTAAAGCGCTTTCAGACTATCAATTAGGAAAATTATTCTTGTCTTTCCTTGTATTCCCTCCTTCATGGTAGTCAGCTGGAGCTCTGGCCTGAAAAAAGAAAAAAATTATGCCATCATAAGTCAAGCTCATCTCATGTAAGACACATTAGGCCACAGTATATAAATAACTCCGAGCTATTAGTTAGGGTTAGAACATAACTACACTATAAGGTCCAAAAAGGCCTAGCTAAACATTGTCCATTAGTTTTTCAATAGAAAGGGCATCTCTTTTTTTATAATTTTGAAAAACATTCATATCTGATAGTACAGGCTAGCAGATTAGGAAAAGATATTTTATTTCTCTCTTTTGAACAAATTGTTGATTCATGTCCTTAAACAGATCTTTAAGAAAGAGTAAACTTTCTTTTACAATAAAATATAAAATATTTTACAGCAAGATATAAAATACCTACAATATTTTGCAGTTGGTTCCTGAACGGGAAGCAGGAACAAATGTAAGTGCAAGAACTTTTGAACTCAAGCAAAGAAATTTGAATGACATTCTGGGGGGACATGAAACTAGCCCCAAAATGACTAGCTAATATGAAGTCAGTTCACTTTTTCTTTGAAAGATCCAGGAACAAATACTAGTTATATATCTTGGTGTCTTTCATTCTGTTCTCTACAAGATATTTCACCATCTTTAAAGAAGGGAGAAATACTTGTAATATCACCATTGCAGAAGGTTGGTTTAATGTGAAAATGACCTTTAACTACAAGAGAATATTTGCAGATTTTAACAAAAAAACTTAATGCTGTTAATTCTGCCTCCCACATCCATATGTAGTGTATCTCCATAGCCTGTTGGTTTGCTCTGTTCACTCAAAATTACAGATTGGTTAGAAATTTAGTTCTGAGATGGATGTTAGCTACATGGAGCTGACACCATCAGTCTCAAAGTGCAATGTCTGCTAAGGAGTTCCATCCCTTCAGATAGCTGTGCTGCCGTGGTGATATATATATGCTTGTGATCCACAGTCACACCTGTCATCTGATTTTCTTTTAATCCATATATTAACATATACCTGCTATGATTTTCAAAAGGTCTAGTGATTCAGGATGATTTTTTTTTTCAGTATTGACACAGAGATAGCTTAGAACAGCTTGAAATTTTTCCCCCAGGGAAGGGTTCATAGTGTGCTGAAGTCAGTCACATGTGAGACACGCAAAAGCACTTGTCATCACTTTGGGAAATCTTGTTTTTTTTTATGGAAAACTGAATCATTTGCGGGGATAACAATAAGTACAAATTAGAAGGATGTACGCTTCTGTTTTCATAGACTGACATCACTGACCAGAAGTCTCTCAGTTAATGAACTGGGCTGAAGCATCCATACATCACACTGTAGCAGCTCAGCCAATTATTTTGGGTAGTCTAATCTTTGGGACAAAATTACTGGAACTAGAAATTGCCTCCTCCTTTCTTAGTATTTGAAAACAATGAGTCAGAAAACCAGAAGCGATAAGGAGGTCAGAGCAAGGGGAAAAATAACAGGAGAATTGAGCTGAAGGAAATAATTAGGAGAGGGGTTGGAAACTGGAGAGAAAACTGAAAAAAAAAAAAAAAAAAGGACAATTGCATTCTGGAACATTGTAAAACATGAGGCATGAAAAACAGAGGCAAAAGTGCAGTAGAATAGATCAAGGAATAAGAAGTCGAGAAAGCCTTGAATTGGAAACAGGAGAAGGAAAAGGCGCAAAGCAAAGAGGAGGCAGGTAGCCGAGAGAGAACAGTAAAGAGAGAGGACAAATTCTGTTGAAATGAGTGAAGAAGTTTGATATATCACATAGCAGTAGAGGGACTTGAGGTGAAGTGAAAACTATATATAAGTGGAAGGCGTGATATTCATTAGGAGTGGAAAATAATTGCTTCTTGGCTAGGACAGCCACTGAGCTGAAAGAGGATGGAACAGATTTGTAGTGGAAGAAATTGATTTGGTCCCAACTTTGCACCCAAGGGCATTCAGACTGAATAGAAATAGGAAATGGAATTGGGAGGGTATAGGTCAGAAGAAGAGTGAAGGAGGAGTGGGGATTGCAAAATATATGTTCATTGAGCTGGAAATAATTCTATATTGTTTTAAAAGGGCTCTCATATTTCATGAAATTCATCAGCTTTGTCCTGACCCCAAAACATAAATCTCTTGTAAAAACTGACCTATCGGGGAACTAACAGGCGATTTAGTTTGTGCAGGATACAAGATGTCCTTTCAATGCCTGAGCGGTGCTGTCGTTGATATTAACACATTTATCTTGTACAAAATCGAAACAGAAATTATTTCTAAGCTTCTTTTTAAAAGCATCAGTCAGGTTAGTTCAATACAAACAAAGCAAACACTTTTTTTTTTCTATCACAGTGTATACAAAATTCAGTTTCTTAAAAATTAAGTAAATTAAGAACTTAAGAAATCAAAGTTGTTCCATTTTTCTGTTGTAAGAATGTTTAGTGCAGAAACACTATGTATAGTACTCAGTATCCAAAGAAAATTGAATGTTTTGTGGAAAATAATAGTGATGTTTCTTAGATCCTAGCCTGCGCCCCTACTGTAGCCATGTCCAAGGCTCTGCATTGTGCACAGTAGAAACACAAAACAAAAAGATAGGGCTTAGTTCCGACCACGTCTCTGGTAGTAAGTTTGATGTGAAGCATTCCTCAAACTTTAAGATTTATGCCATATCTTACACAGTCGTAGCTGAGGAGTGAAAGCCTGCAAGATACTGTGGATGCCTACTTTTGAATTAATGAAGTTTATAAACTTTTCGCTTTAAAAATTTCTCAGTGCAAGAGTATTGTCTGCAATGTAATGCAATTTTAGAGAAGACATGCAGGAGAACCGGACAATTTACATTAAATACATACTATTTTTTTCTAAACTTTAAAAATCTGTGTTGTCTTTGAATTAATTTTCAAAACCATAAGATTGATTTTTTCCTGGTATCAGTATGTCTAGTTCAACAAAAGATCTCTTTGGATGTCATAGTGAGTTATTTGAATTAATTTTTCACTTATTTAAAAAATTATGATTTATATTTTAGGAAGCCCTTTTTACTTAGAGAGAAATGAAAAATGATATCCTAGAAAATCCAAGCTAATATTTTTCATCAGAAAAAAAGTGAGTTGACAAATCTGATCCTGCTATGGTAGAATGAGTTTTAAAATTCTGACTGGCTCTCCTGGTGTGGGATTGGAACTCTTTGACGTTTAGAATTGCTTTTCCCTTTCTAATTGTAAGTAGAAGATCTCTCTCAATGTCTTTTCACCTCCTCTTTGAACTTCTTTTCACCTTCAGCTTCTTTTAACTTTTTGACTTCTTTTCCCCAAAACATCACAACTAAGATGAAGCAATACCACTGAGGACATGGAAAGCAAAAGCAAGCAGTGCAGTCTTATAGTATTTTTTTTAAAATTTGGTTACTGTGCTTTTAAAGAGTATATCTGTATCCATATCTATCTGTATCCACATCTATATCTATGTGTGGGCCTATGTGGGGGGAAAATGTGAGGACAGAGATGGAGCTTGCGATAGCCAGTCTTCACTGGCATAGATAAGGAAACGGTTGACATGCAAGTTTACTTATTTCTTTTAAAAGAAGATTCAAATGGGAGTATTTTTAGTTTGGGAGTTAGGTAGTAGTAGAGATGAATGTCTGCTTACAACCTTAATAATATTTCTGAGCTGAGAGTCTCTACAACTTGAGAGACAAATGGCAAGAAAATCTGTTCGATCTGGGTAAGATGTGCAAGATCAACAAGATATTCAGAGTCTCTATAAGGAAATGATCCTGCCTGTGTTGCACCATAATATTAGGGGGGGGGTTATCATTTGTTTGCCTTGTAGTGACATACAGAGATTGGAGTCAATTTCAAGATGAGGCCAAGGAGGCCCAGAAACAAATGTATTTACCTCGTGTAAAAACTGTGTCTGATAGTGCAAGATAAAAACACAGGAGAAAGCTTACCTTTCTCAGGCCGTGCTTGATCTGTATACAGAATCCAATTAACATGCAACCATCAAAATTCAAAACTGCAAGCATCCCTAAGCACACCAGCAAAGCATCTTTAAAATGCTCTGATGTTCTGGTTGATTTATTGTCAGATGCATCTGGCCTTTTTCGTCAAATTTTACCGTTATGGCTCTCTCCTAGCCTGACTGTGGGGACTGTTCAGTGATTCTGTTATATAAACATATGTTTAATTTTACACACCGAAGTAGTCTCAGAGGTTTTCAGGCTACTAAAAGTAGTTGAGTATGTGCTTAAGCATCTTGCTGAGTGTCTTTATCTCTCCACAAGCTACAGCTATTGTTTAGGGAATTTGGTATCTCACAGGAAAATGCCTTCTGATCATGCTAAAGAGGATAAATATAAAGTTGATAGCTTTTTCTTGATCTGAGGAGAAGTGAATACTTAGAACTGAGCAGTGTATGAAGTTAACCTGCCAAAACACATAGCCAACAAGCCAAACAGTTTCCTAGCTCCTTAAAAAATGAGGAGGGTCATTACCTAGGGGGAGGAACAGAGTAAGGCACAAAGGAAGCTGTGGGGTACAACATAAAGATAATACTGTGTGGAAAATACACATATCAGTTTTATTGAACCATATTAAAATCTGGTGAAGTGACCCAGGTTCTCCACCTTTGTGCTGAGCTGAATAAAAATTCTCAAAAGCTGCACTGTGAACACGGTAGAAGTGCAACACTAATGCAAGCACCACCTCTCTGTATTCCCCTCACCCCAAGTAGTAGAGCCAACAGAGGTTGAAATCCTTCTTTCTGCCTTGACCCATCCGGACCCCTGTTTTCTTCACCCTTGTAATTTTACAATGCTACATGTCCTTTGCCACCTTCTTTCATGGAGAAAAGCCAATATCCTTGATAGCAGGTTTATTGGCACTGCTGTCTCTGGTGCAAGTCTACCTGTTAGTTTCAGGCAGAAAAACATGACATACGATACCTAAGTTAAATTACTTTTAACTTGTGTTTCTCTGCTTAGGACTGCAGGCAGATACACTCTTGATGCACAAGTAATAACTGACAGCTGATAATTGAATGTGTTTCTGCCTTCTTCCTTATTTGAAAGGAACTGTTCACTCTGATCTTGGTACTGTAGTGGTAAAAGTAGAAAGTTATTATTTGTATTTATTATTATTAAATCAAAAATTTCAGATATGAAATTTTATAGTGGCGTTTGGAGGACTAGCATAAATAAAGTGCTGTTTTTAATAAACAGGCTTGTGATACAGAATGTGCCAAATCAATGTACTTAGCAGACCTCCGAAAGAGATGTTCCCGCACTCCTGTAGCACAATCTTTTTGTCTCATGTCAAGGTAATTATCACTATAAATGACAATATCTTTCACTCTAGCTTTTCTTACATTGCTTAAGACTTCAGAGAGAATCCAGGCAGAATTAACACCTAGAACCTCCGTTAGATAATAACATCCTCCATGCCCTGCTCAGACTGTGTGTCACATTCAGTGTAGAGCACAAAATCTTTCTGTGATCCTGATGGCATGAATGACATGTTAACTATTTTGCAGGAGCAGACTGACCAGTCTGAAGGTTTTCACGTGGCCCTAGGGTGAAGGTCTTCACTGGCTTTCCACAGATTAATGCAAAAGTTTTTCGCTGCTACCCTGCATGCTTTTAAACTGGGATCATCTCCATGCTTCCCTTGTGTAAATCAAAACTGTGTGACCAAAATAAACCTCAACATACCAGATATAGTTAGTCCTTTGACAACATGTTATTTTGTAGTGCAATATGACAAAAAGTCATATTCTATACACTATACCTTCCTATAGATATGTAAATGACACTGGTATTTAAGAGGATGTTTACACACATTCCGTTTTATGCACATCTTAGTTGGACTCCATGTAGCAAACACGGGTAAAGCCGTTCCCATATCTTCATTCGCGAAGCCTAGCCATGATGAATTGGACTGCACTATGCTACCTAAACTGAATAGTTCTATCTCAATCTTTTGAACATACACACATATCCTTGTTAAATGCATAGCAGTTCATAGCTGAAAATCCCCAAATAAATAGAGAATGGTTGGGGCATGATGTTGGGACTGGGTGCCAGGTGAGGAAAGGTGACATGTCTGGGTGACTGAATAGTGCTTGGCAAAGGCATACATATCTGCAAATCTGCAAATACATATATTTATAACAAATACACAGTACAGTAGTGTGATTTTGCTTAATGTTATTGGAGATAAAAACTCTATCCTAGTATTTTATTTACTGAAAATAGTGTGAGTTAAAAAAAAGCAAACAACAAAAAAGCAAAATAAATAAATACATAAATAGACTGTGACACATGGAACAGAAAAGCAATTCAGAATTGTCATTGAGTTTATTGGTCCTGTACTACTTTATCATCTTTGTTTAAACTTCTCCATGAATACATTTACTTTCAGCCTCATAACTCCTTATTTCTTTAGTGTACTGGTTAAAGAGATGCTTCTTTGGTATTTTGTATGGTAAACACATATTGTTTCCTTGTAATACAGTCTCACCTGGAGAGTCAGCTGTGATGAACTGTCTGCAGATGATTCGTAAAAGACTCCAAAGAATTTTGCAAAACCAGGTGTTCCACAAATTGAACAGAGGGATAAAAATGTTTATATACACTTTTTATAATGCTTTAAAAAACAGTCTTAAAGCCTTAGGGCCACAGGAGAACTCAGACTGTCCTCCAGTTTAATTCTGGAAAGCAAGCATAGCCCCAGAAATGCAAACATTGAGTTTCCATGGCAAACCCATTAGTAACTAAAAGGTGAAGTATTAGGAAATGCTCAGTTTTGCTTTGATTCTCTCCTACTGAAGTCGACTTTTTTTAATAGACATTGACCTTAAAGGTGTGATCCACAGAAATACCCCAAGAAATGTAAGAGGTGGCACCTGGTATTCAAAATGTTCCACTGTCTGATTAATCTTCCAGGCTCCTTCGTGAGGTGGCAATTTTTTGGCTCCATGTGATTAGTAGAGAAAACTGAGCAATGATTTACACCTGATTTCGGAGCAAGTTAGTGACCGGTCCAGGATTACAACTCCAGAGCTCTTGACATTTGACCCTGTATTAATTTTTATGGTTCTTCTTGTCTCCACACTAGTTCAGCATTCACTGAGATGAAAAATGGAAACAGTAAAAATAATAGACACTTAGTTCAACTAGTTCTCCTTTCTGCTA
The DNA here is from genome assembly GCA_034781795.1 of Crypturellus tataupa. Lineage (NCBI taxonomy): Eukaryota > Metazoa > Chordata > Aves > Tinamiformes > Tinamidae > Crypturellus > Crypturellus tataupa. Next base: position 5,539,347 of record JAWLRI010000039.1, read on the forward strand.
ACGCACTGTGGTTCTAACTTCAGCCTTTCTCATACTCTTCCTCATCCAGCTTTAGATTTCATGCACAGCTGAACTTTACTATTTGCCTGTAAGTATTTCAGAGCCAAAAGAAGGTTTTTTTTATATTCAACCAGTGCTTTCTTTCCCCATTCTATCTGTTATGCTTAGTTATGTACTTACAGTGCTGGTCAAGTGTCAAATGATGTCTCAACTTCCATCTTTCAGATACTTTCTACTATTTTTTCAGCATTTTTTTTACCCTGTATTATCTGTCTCTCTAGGTTTCTCAGCATCTGTCTTTCACTTTGCTTTAGTCAGCATTTTCAGCAGCATGTTCAAATGGTTCTTTTTTTTTCTTCATATTGACAACAAAAACTAAAGGCAGAGTATTTTCTTAACAGGCCAAGATAAGAGTATTATCTGTAATATGCATGAAAGATAGCTCTTGAAAGACCAAAAGTCACATTGGTCTACTTTGTTCTTATATGTCATCGCAAATTCACATTTAGCAGAGATCGCTGCTTAAGTGATAAGACTGTAGATCTGGATTTTCATATCACGCAGAATGGCTTTGCAGTTAGGATAACTTACCTTGTCTCAGCTTCTTTTTTTCATCTATTCTTGGAGATGCTATAAGATTCATATAAAAGTAGTTTAAGGAGGTTTCTTGCCATTTACTCAAAGGAATGATCTAGGTGCAAATAAGGGCAAGTTTCAACTCTATTTGAAGCCTCTTTTTTAATAGAAAGAGATGCAGAGTAAGGAGAGAGAGCTCAACAGAGAAAGAGCACATGAAACTAGGATCAGGGGAGGAGACATTTATTTCTTTGATATTTTATCTTCTCTGAAGAGAGCTATTGGTTTCTAAGCCTATGCAGTCCTATTTTGTACTCATACTGCCTTGAATTTTCGAATGTGTGGACTGAACTTAAAAAAAAATTAATGAAGACGTTTGACTAATGATTTATTGATATATATCTATATACCTGAATGCATTCCTAATATTCCCATAGCTGCCAGGTTGTTCTTTTCATAAAGCAACATTTCACTCTTAAAATCTCCTCTTAAAATCTCCATGTATCACAGAGTGCCGAAGGCTGGCACTGCTGTGGACTGTGTTATTGCATGGTAGGAGAACTAATTTAGCCTAAGGGTCCACCCTTCAGTTGTTCTTGAGACAAGACCACTACCTTAAACACTGATTTTTGTCAAAAGGAAGAGAAAGTGACAGTCTATTTTGCCAGAGTTTGCTGAACATGCATATTTAATGTCACTGGAAAGTGTAGATTAGAAAATTGTCTGCATACTTCATGAGCGATAGTAGAAATTGATTAAAGCAATTGATTGTACCCTGTGCAAAGAAGTATTTATGGTCATCACATTAATGCCGAAAAGTACCTGTCAGCTTAAGAAAGGGCATCTACTGATTTGTTGACAGGCAATTTCAAATTCTTTTTTTTTACAGAAATTCTTATTAAAGGCTTTCTTGAGCTAGATGATCTTTAACAGGTATTTCCCTTTTGCCAGATGCTGAAATACAATTTTAGATACTTCATGTGGTGTTTACTTGATTTGTTTAATATACCTGCTGAGAGGTGCTAAAACAGTCATTCTGCTTACTGATGTCTATCATATTATCCCTTGCTATCTATAGGAGCATTCCATAAATGCACCTTCCTACTTATAGTTGATTCCTTTATGTGTGCTTTGTTTAAAACAAACAAACAACAAACACCTCTCTCATCTGTTCTGCTAAACTCTGTTTTGGATTATTCTGTAAAGAACTTTAGTTGAGCATCTTCCTACTTTTGGAGTTGCCATAAGATCTGTGGCATTATAGAGAAAGAAGGAAAGGAAATAAATGCCCTTCCAGAGCAAGGCTGATTGTGGAATTGGGGATGAAACTGAAGGGACTGGACAAAGAGAGTAGAAGTCTTGTAAAATAAATACATCATAGAGCGTCTGAATTGTGTACTGATAAGTGTTCCATCTCTGGGCCCCTTTTAAAATGTCAAATATGGCCCGTTTTAAGAGTATATTGCAGTATTTGGTGCTCAGAGGCCAGTCTTGGTTTGTCCATTAGAAAAACAAATGCGACACATTCTGGATAATGATTTTCTGTGTTAGGTAGAATGCGTCCCAGCCTTAAGATGATTCAGACATCCGTTATGTTTTCTGACTTTCTGTTTCTGCCTCTTCTGGGCTAAGGGTAGTACAGATTGCTTTTGTTTTATAGTCTTTGCTAATGTGTTTGCAAATTGCAGTGAAAGAATCTCAGAAAATTACTCCATACATCAGCGAGACAGAACAAATGGGTTTTCCCTTCAAACTGCTCCAGCGTGCTATTTGAGTGCGAATAGTAGTTTTTATGAAGTGGTTAAAGGTAGGTCTCAGTAAGATATACTTCAGAGAATCTAATAATCAGAAACTTAACCGGATTCCTCACGATGGATAAGAAGATTAAATTAAATGATTCTTTAGGTTAAGTACGTGGGTCTGCAAAGAGGGAGAAGTACTGGAATTATGTACAGCACTAAGCAACACTTACAGAAGTAGCCCAATTAAAATATTTGCCATATGGGTTTTTTAGAGATTTCAAATAGAGCTTTCTTGAATTTTCTTTAATACAGAGAGGCTAACATTAAATGTGACATATGAGGTGATAATTACAAGGTAATTATTTGATTTTCACTAAATAGAGATTTCCAATAGATTCCTTCAGGCAATATCTAGCTGAGGAAGTTGATTTTATAGCCAAATACAATATCAAGATGTCTCTTTTTTACTCCACTATGCAAGGAACAATAACCATAACTGCCTCTTTAATGTTCCTAGCCATCTGTACCTAGACACTCTGCAAAGTATGATGTGCTACTTTTTGATTAAACTATCAGATTTTCTGAATGTGGACTTAATGGTTCCTTTTCTTCCTTTCATGTAGACTTGCAAAACTACCACTTGTCTTTTATCCTGCACTTCGTAATGATTTCTTCGTATATAATCTGCAAGAACTGGCTGTTAAGTTCTTCTGTCACAGCCCAGGGTAACACCTGGCTGATTAAAAAAAAAAAGCTCTGCCTCAGTTCCCTTGTCTCTTATTTTTTTTTGCTTCAGCTTTCAAGATGAAAACAGTTATCATGCTTCAAAGTTTCGCCTGTAGGATTGCAGAATCATCCACATTTGGGAGGCATGTGTACATTATGTAAAGAAATAAGCCCTAAGATGCTCAAGTGCCTTCCCTATATGACATAATAACATTAATTTTGGCCCAAATCCCAGCTGCGGTGGGTAGGAGCTTTCACCAGGCTTCCATATGAGTGGAGAAGAACTTTATTTTGTTGCACAGGCCGGCTCTAACCAATTCACTGGCAAGGAAGCCACGGTGGCCAGAGACTCTGTGCCGCTAGCTGGGGAGGGCAGCATGAGTTAGCTGCGCTCTGCAAAGACATCTCCTGCCTGTGCTCCAGCACCAGTTCGTCATTGCTTTGCACAACCCACCAGGCCCAAGGCCCTGGTCTCAGAGAGGTAAGAGACCCCACTCAGCTCCTGCAGTGACTGCTGAGGTGGCTCTGCAGCTTCTGAGAGGCAAGGTGGCATCCACAACACGTACTGCATACCATATAGCCACACAGGGCTTCTCAGAGGCGATGGGCATTTGCCACCCACAGCTCACTTTTAGCAGTTTAGGTTATAGAAGATTCTCCAGCATGTTGTAGCCTGCCAGCTCTCAGTTCTACACTCGTTTGCTCTTGGCATTCGCATATTTTATAGATCGGCAGTGCTTTTGGCTCAGATATATTTTTTTTTTCATTTTGTTGGTTTATTTGTTGGTATATATGTGATTACTTCTCTCTGCCTAGGCAAAGAGGCAAAAGGAAAAGCACTGAAGAAGCAGACGAATTTATTGCCTGGTCACTCATGACTTCTTTAGGGGTCAGCCATACTGAGCAGCACATTTGAGTTGTACTTCTACTACTTTACTATATTCTGCTCCTCCCAGGAGACACTGCCGTCTACTACAGTGCTGATCAGTGAGAACAAAAAAGTGTTCTGGACAGGACTAAATATGAAAGATAGGACACTGGGCAGTGTCAGAACTATGCTATGAAATATGTGACAGATTTAAATATAACAGTTTTACAAAATCTGCTCTGTTCGTTTCTCAAGATTCCAGGGGTATCTCCACCAAATCCGGTTATTTTCTTTTGAGCTTCTTTATTTGTTTGTGCTGTAGAATTATTAGCCTATCAAAATGCAATTTTTAAAAATCGTTTGAGCTTTTTTGGCTATCTGCGAAGAGGAGTAATAGTCTAATATGCTGAGGATGAAGAAGAAGATAGTAAAAGATGAATTCATATTTTCTAACAGACATTAAGATGATTATGCAACAGACATAATAGCAATCCATTCTATTGCCAAATGTAACAAAGATGGAAATAGCAGTTGGTACAAACATTCTTGGATTCTTTACTAATTGCTCATGTTTCTGGTATTCTAATTCCCTAGCCATAAGAATGCAAAGTATTTTCACTATTTACTCTTTTGTATGATGAGATTCATTTATTGCTAATAATTAGCACTTAGATTTTTGATAAATTTTAATTAATAAAGCATTATATACTATAGCTGGAAAAATATTTTAAAACTTTAAGTATAATTTATTGCATTTAGTGACTCTATTATTAATCCAATACAGTGCTGGTTTAAATGCCTTCCACTTTGATTACAGGTCTTCAGATTTTTACTCTTTGCTACTGCTGACCACAAAAAGAGACAATATTTCATCTCTCCCTATGAGGAAAAATTTCATGATGGCACTTCATTCACTTACTATTTTTTTTTTAATTTAATTGTGAACTTGAGAGTGCTGAAAGCGAGAGGGAGTAAAAAAAGTTGTGATATGAAGTTTTCAGATAGTTATAGAAAAATAAAAGGGAGCAGAAATCAGGTGTTGTAGAACAAAAACTGTTGTATGGTAGATGCAGAATAAGCAGCGTATTCATGGATGGCTGCTTTAGAAACTGATGTCTACTTCTACAGAATTTTGCTTGTTGCTTGTTAGAAATCTGAGCATTATGTAACCAAGACTACTTAGACTAGTAAAAATAGAGCGTGACTTGGTTTTGTTTGTATTTGGTCTTGGTAGACTTTCATATTTCCTTTTAATAATTTTCTTTGGGAAAATTCAAGCAGCTGATATCAGGAATACAACTTACGTTATAAGAGAAAATGTAGGTTAGCACTATACCTACAGTGACTTATCATTTCATAGTGCATATATCTAGATGAACTTCAAAATAAGTCTACTTAGGGTTTTCTCTTACTTTCAACATTTTTTTTAAAAAGAGATATATTTAGATGGCCAGCAAAAATTGAAGTTGGCACTCTGAGTCTCCTTAGAGCTAGGCCATGAAAACAACTCACCCGTAGGATTACAGTGCTTGATCTGCTCAGGTGTTACTCAGTATCAGCTTTTTGGCTGGATTGCTGACCCACATTAGTGATTTTTTATAAAGTAAAATTGAGAAATAAATAAAAATAAAACCCACATGCTAAACTTTAAGAATGAAACCATCAGCAGCATTATGTAACATATAATCACTTCCTGCAGTGGATATTGCAGCAGGTTCTTTTGTGCTGTGATAAAAGCAATTAGATAGTGAATCTATAAATAGAAATACAGCCAAATATTGAAAATACTGAAGCCCTTATAAGTGATTGCAGTTAGATAATTTGTGTGAGTTCCATAAAAGACTGCACTGGCTAATGGGAAGATCTATGCTGTCTTTCTAGGAAGGACTTAGGAGCCTGATTAAAAAGCTTCATTATGCTTCTGAACAATTCCTTGGTCAATAGTTGTATGAAGTATCCCAAATATGACTTCTGAAATCAATTTTTGCTAGGACTGTTTTCTTATCATTTCATATAATCAAAGAAATCTGGTTTCCCTTTGTTTCAAGTAGTGTTATGAAGCAATTTGGGAAGAGCTGTTTTTCTTTGTCGGGAAATGATTCAGAAAATAATGGCAGCCTCTTCTCTTTCTGTCTAGGGAAGACAGAAAATATCTGGAATTAAATTCAACAAAATGTGATGTTATAAGCGCTGGTTGTTTCAGCTGATATCCTGAAAATTTTCTTTTAGTAAAATGAAGTTACCTTCAGTTAATAGTATTCTTGTATGTTCATATCTGCAAATATATTCATTTTAAGGTTGAAAATTCTGTTGCTTTCTAAGAAAATATCAGAGACATACCCAACAATCACAAAGCAAGAATAGCAAGCTGTACACTGTGGAGAATCTTCCCAGAGGAGTTTATAATTACTAAATGGCAAACGCAGCAAAATTGTTGAAGGATCCCTATATAGTATGAACATGTGCAACTTCTCTGCTTAGTCTGTCACATGCAAAGAGTTTCTGAGAGCCTCTGTCACATCTGTTGTACATTCGTATCTCTGGCACATCTGACATCTCATTTATACATTAGAATTACATTTGTTCCCACTACAAAATGCACGTAGTGGAAGAGAAGCCATATATTGTCCTGGATAGATGCTAAGGAGAATGCTAATACTCGAATGTTCAAAGAATCTGGTCATCCTTTGGGATTCCTGCATATGGACAACAAGAGTTGTCATAAGAACATAAGCTCAAGTTGATTCAGATACTAATTGGGGCTGTACTGTCATTGGCCATACATTACATTTGGCAGAGTCTTAAACTTGAGAATGAGCTTGTGGTTAATTACAGTGTCACCATGATAGGGGATGCTATTAGTATTACCACCATTAACAGGTTGACTTTCATGAGAAGTGAAAGATTCATGAGAATCTTTTAATACCCATTGATTCATGAGCTGTTTATTGACCCTGAAGTTATGATACTGACCTAAGCGTGGTTCAGATGTAAGGATAGAGGACTCTCTTGACATCAGATCCAGCCTGAGGATAACACAGAAGATGCAGAGGTTGATGATGATGAGCAATGGGAGGTTTGCATCTCCCAGGAATGAGAAACGAGGCATTTTGTACCTTGTGGGGCACTGTGGGGCAACAAGGCATGTTTCGGGCAGTGCTAGTAGGAGAAACAGAAGCTGTGAACGTGAAGGCATCAAGCAGCCAGCAGTGACAGGCTGGGATGCTTAAGGAGCGCCTAGCAGCTACTGCTAAAACTTTGCCCTGCCCCTTTGCAGAGAAGCAGGATCTCCTGCCTTTGGAGGAGGAGCATGTAACTTTCTCTCCTGCTCCAATTTTCAGTCTCATCCCTCTCCATTTTGACCACCTTTTGCCACCTTGTTGGCTTTCTGTGCCCGTCACAGCCATTTTCTTTTTACTTTTTTGTGTGCCCCATTTTGATTCTTTTTCTCCGTTTACCCTTCTACGATATTTTATTTTTCATGCCGTGTTGCCGTAACGTGCTGTTTTCTTAAAAGATGGCTTCTCGTCTTTATTGCTCCCACTTTTCTCTTTCATTTCCGTTTCACTCCCCATTTCTTTCCCTTCCGAAGGAAGGGAGGTAGCCATGCCTCTTAAGCAAACCAGCAACCTGCATCCACAGTCTGTCTGTCTGTGCCAAGCTCCTCCCTCTGCGTCCTCCTGCTAGTTTGGAGAGCAAAGAGAAGCTGCTAACAAGGGCTTGAGGGCCCACGTTTGCTGCCTGCCCTCTCCCCACACTGACACCTAATGGCAGGTGCAACTCTGAGAATTTTGAAAAATATTTATTTTATTTTATTAAAAAAAAAATAGACACAATCTGCTCTCTTTAGTTGGTTCTAAAACCCTGGGCTTTTGCGATCCAAAATGTGACTTTCTCACTGAATTAATCCCATTCTGTATATAGTTGAGAGAGTTCCAAAAAAGGGGTCCACAGAAGTGCTTGGCTTTCCTTCTGATACTTATTGTCTAGTTAATTCCTTGGCTAATTACCAGATTTTTCACCAAATTTGCAATAAGGATAGCAAAATAAAATCTTTTTTTTTTCCCCCTAATTTGCTTCTTTGATAGAGAACTTTTTACACTGGGTTTTTGATTTACAGGAAATCAAAGACTACTGAGCCTCATTATTGTGCATCTCACTTGTTTATGCACTGTCACCTCAACAGCACTACATGTGTCTGTTCATCAGGGAACGTGCACATTGTTTTCCCCTCTTCTGTGCTCTTCTCCATCATTGCTTATTAGAAAGAAGGCGGAGGGTGGGTGTGAGGGGGAGACTGCTGTCATCAAAAATGTGCTAATTTAAACAAGTGCTGTTTAGTTTTTCTTGTGGGGGTATATTTAAAATTGGTTCTTGTTTTGTTATACTACAGGCCTGAGTTCGGTCAGTAATGACCTCAATAGTGCCTGTTTTAATGTAATCCCTCCGTGCTGACTGCTGTTCCAAGAATAAAAATTTAAGCCAAAAGATTTAATGAAATCCTTTGGGATTAGTGCTCACTGGGCTGGGGAAATTGCATATCAACCTTTTCTCTGTACTCTAACCATAAGGTTTGGTATTTGAATAGGAGGGTGTCCAAAAGAGACAACTCGGAGTTCATCAATAATTTACATTTTTGTTAGTTACAAACCTGGTATTTGGGATTCTGTTGCCATAGCAATCCATCTGGGCCTGAACGGATAGTGTTTTAAGTGATGGTTGTATAGGGATTCACAGTGTGTGCTTTAAATCTCATCTAAACTAATCCTCAGATCTGTTCTGTGACTTATTTGAGGCTTCAACAAAATCAATGTTACTCATATTAAAAAGTTCATGTTGAGCAAATTAAGCCTATAAGATATTAGAGTATGCATATGACTAAGGATTTTAAAGTTGATAATGTAGGACAATTTCTGTTTCGATATATGAAGCAATTAATAAATGCCCACAACTCCATTTTCTCAAAATACATTTAATTTGTTGCACATTATGCAACTAGAAATTATCCAGACTATGTACTGGTTTATTAGATAATTTATACTTCATAATCGAATGCTAGCCTCATTTTCCTAGACGTCAGTTTTATGTTTTACAGGATGTCAGTCTATTCATAATGCTGTGTAACTTCCACTTTCCATTAATCTGATTTTTTCTCTCATAAAAGATTCTAAGACTGAGAATAAAATTTGAAATTTCCACTTGTTTCTAAACATGAGATTTGAGGCTGTGTAAGTTGAGCTGCCTGTCACCCATATTGTTAAGCTTGACTTCTGACTAATATATTTGACTTTTTAACCCAAAATTTTCAAGCGAAGCTTATTCAGAGTCTCCCACACTGGCCATCTAAAGGCTTGTCCTCAGGTTTGGCAAATTTGGGAGAAGTTTCACTTTATGAAAGTCAAGCTATTCCTGAAACTAACTGATTTCCAGATGAACATGTTGTCCAGTTGTTTTTTTGAACTGTCACTAGACTATAGTATATTCAGCTTTTCTTGCTCAAGTGTACTTGACTCTGCAATATTATTCCTTAGTCCTTGGGAGAGGTAAAAATATAAAAAGATGCTCTTTCATCTTTAGTTCAAGGTGAATTATGAAGGATACAAATAGAAGGAGCTTATTTTTGTCATGATTTTTTGATACTAAAAGGTTCTTTGTTGCCTGTAATATATATATGTAAATCTACTGTGTTTCTCTCTGAGTTAACCAGGAAACCAAAAAAAGGTTTCCTGGAAAAAAAAAAAAAAAAAAAACAACACTGCAAGAACTCCCTTGATTGCAGTGGAGTAGGAGTGCATTGCATGAGCAAATACATGGATGCATATCCTTAAACTCAGTCTGGCTTATTGAGCTTTATTTATTCTAGAGATCCAGTTTTTCTACGACACAGCTTAATGAGACTGCTTCCCTAACTGGTTACAACTAAGTGTAACTGGGAGCAGAGAACTTCTTAGAATAAACACAAAAAGGTTTTATTTTGATTGCTTTTGCATATCCTATAACTAACTGAAGTAAGAGTTGCAGATCATTTAGATGATTACTTCCCCTACAATTACATGCCCTAAAGTATGTTCTGTACATACCGTTTGTAAAACACAGATTATGCTTCAGCGGGTTATTGCAGGATGTATTCAGGCATATCAAAATGTGTTTCTGTTGCTATTTCCAAAGGTTTCATTAGGAAAAAAATGCCTTGCCTTTCAGATAGTATAGAAATGAAAGCTGAGCCTGGAAAGATACTAGTACTATGACATGCTATTTGTAGCTCTAGAAATATAGTTGTCACTGCGGGGGATCTCCTGCATTGAAGACCCACAGGAGACCAGAACCAAGGGTGAATGAATTAATCTTCTGGCACATCTTATAAAAAATAGCCTGTGCTTAATAGTAAGCAACAGAAAGACAGTTGAATTTCTCTTGCAATTTTTTGATCTTTCTCTAAAAAAAAAAAGAATATTTTTATAATCCTCTCAAAGTGTATGACAGTATTCTGGATTAGTGCTGATTTTTATTGATTGGGTTTTACTTATGCATTCCCAATCTGCACTGTGGTGTGGATTTTGTACATTTTAGGAACTCTCTCTGTCAGCTTCAAGGGAGCAGCCAGGCTGTCTCTATTTTCACTTAATGAAGCACCACTCTCACTCATGGTTTTGCTTAATTTTGCTTCTCCTGTCTAGAGCATGACCTGAATTTTTGTTCAGTTATTTCCAATTAATATTCAAGTAAACATCCCTCCTTCCTTTGCATGTTCTGACTTGCAGCAGTAGAAACAGTTAATCTTTGGAAAGGCTCAGCAATATATGACACAGTTTGGCACAGACATTTTAGAGAAACAGGAGCAGATTGAGACAGGGTACCGCAGCGCAGGGGTGACTGCGAGTGTAAATTTTTGTCAGGTGCTTGCAGCTACTACTGTTCCCATACAAGATGTACACCAAAAGCCTGGATTTGAACCCCTGCCCCTGCAATGAGCCAAACTAAGAGACTGCAGATTTGGGAAAGCACAGGTTTGTGTCTGAATTTCAAATTATAGAATCATCGAATCATTCTGGTTGGACAAGACCTTCAAGATCATCGAGTCCAAGTATAAGCCCCTCAACCCATACCTGCTAAACCATGCCCATAAGCGCCTCATCTCCACATTTCTTGAGCACTGCCAGGGACGGTGACTACACCACTTATCTGGGCAGCCTGTTCCAATGCTTCACCAGTGTTTCTGTATAGAAATTTATCTTAATACACATAAATTTAAGAGGGTTTGAATGACAGGGAGAGGCAAAATTTTGGTTAAAAATTTGGCAAGAGCTATTTGAATGCAGTAGGTCAGATTAGGTCTGTTACTAGCTGTATCAACAGATCCACAGCAAATAAAGAGTGCCAACCTGCGTAAGGCCTGCTAAGGCTCTTTTCAGGTACGTTACAAACTCTAGGAAAGAAACGAGGTGATCCTACAGCTGTGTATTGCACCAACACCTGAATTATCCTAAACTCTTTCTAAGACAAAGATTTCCTATCACTGTCCAGCAAATTTAGCACTGTTTGAGTGCTCCACAGCTCCTATTGATATCTAGGACATAACAGAATAGGCTGCTAAACAGAATTGCTAAGCCACGTAGGTTTTAAAGGGCTTAAAATGAATAACTAAATAATACTTGAATAACAAAATAATACTGTGTGCTTTGGACTCATGAAGTATATAACCCTCAGCTCAAACATGCGTGATTTGTTGCCATAAGTTCCTTCAGGGGATTGCCATGCAAAAAAATGCCTCCTGGGAGGTCACAGATGTTAAAAGAAAAATACAGGAGGCAGTATTAGTTTCTAACTAAAAAAAGAAGGGAAAAGCAGATTTTTAAATCAGTTATATTCTGGACCCTTTATTATTTGGGTCATTAATGATAGTAGCCAGGCTCATTTGGAAAGAGATGCTGCAGGGAATCGTGGTTTGCCTTTTCTAAAGAGTAGAGTAAGGGTTGATGTGATGCGAGCTGACAATCTTATGTAATAACCATTTCCTCCTTCTCTGGAAAAGTTGATCCTGAAGTAAAAATATATTCACCTATTTTGTTCTCATCCATTCGACTCTCTTTTTTAACTGCTTCAGACAAATGACTCATCTTTGATTGTGCTAATTGCCAGCACAAACCACGGGGCCAAGCATCAAACCCGCGGCTGCAGCCTGGCCCTGCGCTCGCCTCCAAGGCCAGGGAAAAGGCTGCAGCTCTCACTGGACTCTTCTTTTCCTGCTCACTCTAATAGAGTAATTTGGTCCAGATCTAATACAGCGTGTGAATTTAATTTCAAACGGGGGATTGCCACGGCCGCAGGTGTGAGAGCCTGTCGCCCTCCCCAAAGCGCGCAGAGCCGCGGGTGTCCAGATGTGATTTAGATGCCCAGAATGTGGTAACACTATCGAAAGAAATATCGAAAGATATTTGTGTGCAGAACCTGTGGATTCTCCATTTCTCCTTGTATTGTAGGACTGGAAACTTGGTCTTTTAAGGAAAATGAGTTGTGTGGATTTTCTTCTCATCTGGACTCTTTTAAGGAAAATGAGTTGTGTGGATTTTCTTCTGGACTCTTTCATGAAAATCCTGGGCTTTAAATCTTGGAGTTAATGTAAAACTAAATGTAAAAATGCCAAACTTCTGTAATATGAGTGAAAAACTTCTGTAATATGAGTGAAACCAGGTCATTTTTCTCACATAGATGATTAATGCATTTATTTGTTTCTTTTACAGAAACGTGGCATCCTGAATAAACAAAGAGAAGAGAGTCAAGCACTCATTCTGTATTGTGAATAGTAAGTGAATTACATACTCTGAAGCTGAGCACTATTTGTACTTGCATCCTATGTATTCTTCCCTGTTTGCACTTATTTTAGTAACAAGGAGAAGAAATTAGTGCCGTGAACATTCCTGCCTTCTGCCCAACTCAGTTTTATTTCACAAAAGCACATTTTTATTTATCCTATAATCATCTAAGGTAGGAGGCAGTGTATCTTTGCTAGTGCCCATAGTGAAAATACAGCTTTTACTGTTCCGTAAAAAGGAATTGTGTTGGAAATTTTGCAGAGCAATGCCTCAGTTTTGGGTCTGTAAAGTCAGCTTGTGCTGGGTGAGAATATAACACAAATAAGAGAGTTTTAGGGGTTTGTGTTAGTTATTGAATACTGTTTCAGACCAGACCCCCCAGAAAAAAAAGGCACATCTGCTTGTAAGAATTGGTCTTTGATAACTACTGTTTTATAGAATTTCAAGAACTTAAGACTATCTATCTGTTGAGACAGGAAAATGAGCCATGTTTATGTTGTGGATGATATTGATGTTGTCCTTTGAAAACAGTCTCAAGTTGCTAAGTAAAGTACCAGTTGTGATACAGTGGGAAACAGACAGTGCTTTTATTGCGGATCCTGGGTGGTAGCTGTGGTAAAACAAGCAGGGGATATGGTTGTGCTGCCTTATTGGGTATCGAAGTGTAGCAGTTTGGGACTCAGCATGGGTGAATGCATGTTAAAGCACTTCTGCTAGCGCTTCAAACCAAGCAGTTCCTCTGTGTTACGTGCTAGCAGAGGCTGCCTCTTTGTGGCAGAAGGTTGGGGACAGTATGTACTGTCCAGAGGACGTGTGCAGTTTGGTAACAGTTTGCTCATAGAATATATGTCTGAAAGTATAGCATGCAGTAGACCTGAAAATATACTGTCATATATGAAATCTTTGTTTAGCCAAACAAGGGTGTGGAACAGACTTGATTTAGATGGGAATGCATCTTAGATATGTTTTGACAAGCAAATAAAAATAATACTCCAAAAAATGTGGAAAAAAAGAATGTAAACCAAACATATTGTTGGCAGAAGAAAAAATGCCCAATGTCTCTCTGAGCAACCAGGTTCAGTGACAGGTCGTAACATTAAGTTTCATCACTGACATCATGAAAGGAGATGTGTGACATTTAACTGAGGCTGAAGGTAACATAACTCTTGTTTGAAAATTGGATGCTGTATATGTATGGTTACTTATGCAATACACGCAACTGTGCTACCAGACATATAATGAGACATGTATATGTTCCATCAGATCATTAAAAAACAAATCAACTTTTAAACAGCTCTAAAAAATCAACAGCACTGCTGTCTTCAATTTATTCATTCCTTTTAACTTTCCATTGCTGCTTCTATCAATCTTGCATTTACAAACTTGACATGCTGTCAATCCTCTGTTTTCTCTATTTCTCCTTCTCGCTTCTGATGGTTGGCACTGTGCATATGTTGTCATACCTCTCCTCACCCTTTATTTTTCAAATCTTCTATCCACATAGGTAAACTACTCTAACTGAGTGACTTCTCCTCTTACCGCACACAGTGCCATCTCTTCTTCCTCTTTGCAGATTTTTTGTAGAATGTTGCCGATATTAGACAAATTCTGAGCTCTCCAGATATCTATAGTATGACGTAGATGCAGACTGCATAGACTGCAGACTGAAAGAACCCAATAATGCACAGAACAATGCCATATGCCTATATCCAAGGAATTGTGAAGGGTTGCAATTTATGAAATATATATGGGTCAGCTCTTGCAATTTTTATTTGACATGCAGAGAAATACAGTGGGAGTTTGGGGATTTGTTATTTAAAACTCAGGATACCTTCAAACAAATCAGTTATACTTTTCCCCAGGACTTTTAAGTTTTGGCATCAGATGACTGATGGAAATGCGTATAAATGTTAGCAATTCCAAGCAAGTCATATAACATAAATGATGTAGGCATACAACAAATTGAGAAGTTGCTGTAGACGTGTTCATAGTAAGTGAATTTCCCTATTACAGACACTCAAACATATTTTCTTTACTCGTGTTCCTCTGTCAACTGCCCAGGACTCACAGACAGATTTTGTTCTAGATTAGCGTCAATTTATTTGTGTATAGTGAGAAAAACTTAATCAACTCTTATTGATACTCCATCACATACAAATTCTCCCTCCCCTGCTTTCAGAATAGGTTGATGGAACCTTTTCGGAGTATCCATCAGTCAATTTTATCAGTCATGGTGTTATGATTATAAACTATAAATGCCCTAACAATGAATATATAATTACAGAAATGAAACTATACAGTGGTTATTTAACATTTGTAATGTGTAATTTATTTAGCTCTCCCTTTGGAATATACATGAGAAATTAGAATAATAAAACAGAAATAAAATTAGGTTTAACTTTCATCCATCATTGGTGAGGAGAAATGATACCTGCTTCAACAGAGTATACATTCAGTCATGTAGGGAAGTTCATGAAGGCTACCTTTGGGTCGACTGAAAATACACCCCTTGTGAACTGTATGTTATTTCAACACTAAGGAGTAATTCTCTTGACACTGGCCTTGTTCAGTTTTTCTTCTTCATTAAAAGCTGAATTTCAAAAAACTCAGAGCTAAGAGGCAAAATGCTGTTTTTCAGAAGTAGAGAAAAATTTTTATGGTGTAAGTTTTTAATAGGAAAGGACAAAATAAAAGCAGTTACATAAACTACATTTTATGTTGTTTAATTTTTATCATCCTTATTTCAAATATCAGGCCTTTGTCATTTGGTTTTGATATTTCAAAACATTTTGTTGGAGGAGGGAAAAAATCTTATGTGTACCAAAAAAGCTGCTCACACGCAGTTAGCATCAATCAAATTTCATCTGCCACATGCTTTGGTTTATCATCTATTTGACATCTCCTATGGTTGCTGGTTAATGATAGTTTTTCCATTCTTCTTGCATAAATGCAAGTTCAAGTAATGCCGTATAAATTAGAGGACTGCACAAATTAGCAGCTATTGCCTATGGAGGATGGTGGAACTATAATCAGCTGAGAGGAGGTTTGGCCTGTCGAAAATGATTGTGTGGGCAGTCTGACTCCATTACGTGTAGAGGAGCTAAATTCATGTTTTACTTGCCATTAGCTCACGAGCACCCAATATTATAGTTGTTTACCCTCATTTCTATTTCAAAAGCTACTGTGATTTATGTTTTACCGTTTACCATATAATATCCGGAGGTATGCCGTGTACCCGAGGTAAGGGAGCTAAATGAACAGATCCTGGTTTTGGAAGGGTCAATTTTGTATAAGTTGAATTTATGAGCCTTCGAAAAAGAAATGAGCCTGTGGTTTCTGAATGTTCTCTGCTAATCACAATAATCTTCCATTATATTACAGTTTCAATCTTTCATGGCAATACAGTCATCTAGAAGCAGGATGGAAGTGCCCTCATTACCTGTGCTCCAAGGTTTTCTCATTGCCCATTAAGATTCATGTGCATATACTGCAGGTTCGGATATAATAGTTCATTGGAGTGTTCACACTACCTGCATTCTGTAATGAGGTCTTCCCATAAATTAGTTTCACTCTCCTCCCCTCGCCTCCCCCCATGGAAGTATAAACTTGTTGATAAAGTATAAAGTAACATTTGCGGAGTGTAACGATTTTTTGTCTCTGTTTTTGTTATCCTCTTAAGACTATTCAGAGTAGTATATTCCCTGTGACTCATTTGCTTACAAAATGCTGTGCCTCAGAAGCAGATTTTTCTGTTTTTTATTGATCTTGTATTACAGCTTCAGCTTTGCATTTTTTAATGTGAGATCTCTGGCATTCTGTAGTGCTTTGAGGTATGCTAGTTATGCAACCTAATTTTGCAAAATGGCTCTGTGTATGTACTTCCCTGGGGCTTCGGTTTAGTTGTCATCTATCATTTTAGCACTGTGATTGATTACTCCCCAGTATTTAATTTATCTTCTGCAGCTTCTCAGCTTTTTCTTCAAATGGTAAACACATAGTTTTCTAGACACATTTTCAAATGGTGTGTTTTCCAGGTGCACCAGAAGTCATGTAATCACATTTTTCTTGGCCAGGAATTTAACCCAACCATTTAAATAGGTGACTGGCTGATATTTTGTCTTGAATTCTATTATTTGGCAGCTTTGCACTTGAAATCTGTGTTCGTATTTTTCATTTTTAAATACCATTATTTTGAATTATACATATTATGCATTTACCAAATACTCTATCCATAATATCTATCCATAATATATTTACCATATTTATATTTATATTATATTTAATATATTTAAATATATTTAATATATTTACCAAATACTCTATCCTCCTTTTAAGTCCCTGGGCCCTACTCATGACCTGATGCTATCCCCAGATCATGCCAACAGAATTTAACATCTTTACACATCAGCTTTCAACAGCTGGATATTTGCTAGTTTAGTGTATTTGTTGGATTTTCACAGGATGTCTTAACTCAGTAGAGTTAAAAGGTGCTTAGTTTCTTATATACTATGTTACAGTATTATAATGAGCTACTTTCAGACATTAAATTGACTATCAGCTTGGCTGTGATTTTAAATAAGGCCCTTTCACAGTCCTAGTAGCCTTCCATTAAAAAAAATATTTTTTACATTAAATCATACTCTGTATGTTTGTGGCTACAGTTTTACACAGTTGTTGTGGTGACTTCCAGGGATGTGCTGTAGTGAACTGCTTCTGTGATCCACAGATATGGAAGCTTTAACTTCAATTTTTTTCCCTCTTCCAGTTTTTATTATGGCTCTCCACTATTTGTGTTTTGGATGGGGACCATAATCATTTGTTTTGGTTTGTTTTACTTTTTAGTTACAGTCTATATTTAATAATTATTATTAAAAGCTCTTCATTAGAAAATCTGTTCATTTTTTGTTTTAGTGAGTCATATATTTTGGAGGTTTTTTTTACTACTGCCTGATTCCCTTCCCTGTCCTTCAGTCCCATGTTTGAAATCTCCTAAATCTGAAGGTATAGAACTGCATTCTTCATTGAAAGATGGGATTTTGCGGCATCACATGGATCCAGGAGTTGGAGCTTTCGGGGAACATGCCAAGATGTTCACTGCAAAGTCTGGAAATACTCTGCAAAATGTATGATAGCCTGGAGAGCTTGACTAGTACTGTACAGCACTGCACTTTGATCTTTCTAATAATAAGTCTCTCAATACCTTTTCAGTTCTAACAGAAGGAGTGTCCAGGCTGCTCTCATGCCATATGCCTTTTTCACTCATCCTTGTGATGCCAAATGAGAACATTTGTTTTAGGGAAGAAGGATCAGAAAAAAAAGGAGTAAGATGTCATGTACAGTGTACAGCCTTAACCCCTTTCAAAGGGATTTTGCTGTCTGAAGCATGTCTTATGGTTTGTATATTTGAAAGTTAGTTAAAATAGGTATTAAAGCATTAGCTATTAAATTGTTAACAGTTTATTCTGTTGATAGCAATGAAATGTTCCCAAGAGTTGCTGTCTGTTGGGCAAATACAAATATATGGAATTTTGAAAATGGGAATTGCATCTAAACTTTGTAACTATGTACTTAGACATATCTTAAGCAGCACAGAAGCAGTGACTGCTTGTGTATAAAACCATATGCTTTTCTGGAAGATGTAAACATTGACAGTATACACAGCTATTCTTATAATAGGGAACTGCTGTATTAGTTGCTGTAAAGTCATTATTTTTAAATTTTCACCAAAGTTTACTTATTTGCACTTCAGAACTTGGGAGGTAGGGCCTGTCAGTGCAGATACTGCAGTTGCACCTGTTGAACTAGTTCTTGTCTCATGGAGTAATTAAATATCCATTTAAAAGTAATTGTAAATGATGCTGAAAGAATTTGAAACTTTGAATCTTTTAAAAATGATAAGCCAGAGAAAGTAAATTCTTTGTGTGCTTTGTGTGAAAGTGTCATTAAGGCATAGCAACTTTTCAAACCTTCCGTGTTTGTATAATTTTCACATATACTTGAAAGAGTGCTTCCTCCAGAAGCAATAATTGTCATTTATATTAATAATCTACTGAGTAGGATCATTACATTAAATCACAACTATAATTCTGCACACACTAATTGCCTGTGAAGCTAAACAGTGATTTTAAGCATACTGAAAGCTGAGCCATGCTATGGCACCCCAGCATGGATCTTATACAGTGGCTTTCACAGCTGTCTGACATTCAAGAAGCGTCTGACAGCCATCGTTTCCCGTACCTACACGGGCTGTCCTTCGTGTCCGCTCTTTAATGCCTCTAGTTTCTCTGCGGCAGAACTAGTCGGGATGGTACTCTCAGCCCACCGCGAGTTGCAGTGGGAGGTGTTTCTTGCACTTGTCAAGCGCTCTCGGTGCGTCTGACAAAAGTGCTCCTGCTCATTACTATGTACTGCTCTTCTGCCACATTTTACTCATTTTTTTTTTCCAAAAAGAACTTCAGCTAGCTAACTTTGCTTTTGGTTAATTTGGGGATTGTTTTCCCTGTAAACTTTTGCTTCATAGTTTGAAGAGTGACTAGGTAGAGGAAGAAAAAAAGTCTTTACGCCATAGGAGAAATCCAGATGTCTACTACTGAGATTTTCTAAGAAGATGTTAGTGGACACGACCCACTTGCCTGCCCTGATCATTCTCTTAGAAAAAACAGCAGATATTCGAAGCTGGAATAGTGGAATAGTGAGATAAGGCTGTGGAAGAGGAAAGCTTTGGTGCTATTATTCTGTGGTATTATCTACTATGACATCTATCCCCATATTGTTTCAAACTCTCTTTGCTTCCTTTCGTTTTTATTTATATTCCTGTGAATGTTCCTTGGTTCCACTTTTAGACCTGCTTTCACCATAGTCTTGTGGAGAATGTCCCTAATTTCCCACAGGCACCGAATCTGTTACTTCACAGTTTCTGTGGTCCCAAATCTTCTTCATTACTGTGGTTTCAAAGAGATAATAGTAAGGACCAAAGGAGGCTTCCTTCACTTCGTGTCTGCGGGAGATGCATGACTGGGTTGTGACTGACCTTGCGAAGAGGTGCTCATGCTGGTGTGGTGCCTGTTGGTGTGATAAACACCGTTTCTAAGCACACAGACAGCAACCAAATTTAGAAGTGCCCAGATATCTTACTGCCATGTTACAGAACCATGAGGGAGCCTGGCATTTATACCTAAAGGATATTAGCTCGGTGGCAAACCCTTTGGATCTCTCAATACCCCAAACTGTGTAGCTTTGCTCCTGATACTCCCTGTTCTATGTTCACTGGAGATGGGACAAGCCAGTTTGTGTTGCTTCAGATTGAACGCTCTAAATTGGCTTGGAAATGATGCATGAATACAGTACCTCTATTCCCAGTGTCTTTCTTTTGGTAGTTAAACTGTTAATTTAGCATATAGTATTTTCCTAAATAATCTGCCTTTAACACATTATTTCTCTTCTGCTTGAAGAGATTCTGTTTTCTGCTGCTTAAATATTTTAACAAGAGCTGCACAGAACCCCGTGTTTGTTTCTCTTCTTCTCTCCTGCATGCGTGCATGTGCAATCCCTCTGTCTCTC
The DNA here is from genome assembly GCA_034781795.1 of Crypturellus tataupa. Classification (NCBI taxonomy): domain Eukaryota; kingdom Metazoa; phylum Chordata; class Aves; order Tinamiformes; family Tinamidae; genus Crypturellus; species Crypturellus tataupa. The sequence goes on from JAWLRI010000039.1 coordinate 5,559,632, forward strand.
TCATTTGCTCTCAGTTTCTCTCTTTTTTTTCTCCGTTTTGCTGGAACATTATGTCCTCAGTTGTCAAATAGCTTTCTCTCAGCTGAAGTTCCCATGCAGCACTGAAAGAAATCAACTAGAAGCCCTGGAAAGTGGTTCATTTTTACCGCAAGACAAAAATTTTAGGAGGCTTAAATGAAGAAACTGTGTTATTAAACAAATTCGATATTAGGCTTGCGGAAAGGGATCTCCAAGATTAAGCATCTGAAAGCAGAAATGATATGACAAGATTATGGAACCTTGAGGGTTTATTTTTTAATGATCCTCCTCTTTCTACAGTCTAAATAAAGCTCAGTTTTATTAATCCTAAGTGTCCTTTTATTTGTTGCCTTATATTAAATCAGGCGTAATACTGCAAGGTCCAGCTTTGCTTTCACATTACATTGCCAGAAGTAACAGTGCCAAAGTGCAACTGTCAGTCTGCTGATGAAAAAAAAAGTATGGTTGATACAGCAAGTTGGTACATTTTCAGAAACTATACATACTTTTCAGTATCTCTTATTGGTATAAGAGATTTAAAAATGTATGTAATGTTCAGTAAAGTGTTGAGCAGTCTGTGTTGATGGAGTAATAAACCAATTCTGTGAGCCGATCAGCTGTTTTTTAAGGGAGAACAAGGTTATGAGTTACAGACTTTCCTGAGTTGCCCGGCACAAGGAAAGCAGTTAACACTCCAAGAATTATATGACAGTTGTGAATCCTGGCTGCATAAAGCCGTCATGGCTGCAAGGATGGCTTAAAGCAGCAGTGTGTTTTCCTGTGGAGTCTTTTCTGGATTACTTTCAAGTATTCTCTTAGGCAGAAATGGAAATTCCTCCGTCTTCTAGGTAAATCATGAATAAGGAAAGTTTTGCTTTCACAGAAGGTCAGAAGAGCCTTATGAGAAGTCCCAAAAACCACATTAGGGCTGTAAATCTACTGGAACTATCACATGAAGATGATCGAGATATGTGAGACAAGGCATTTCAGTAGCACGGTGCAATGCTGTGCTGCTAAACATAATGGGAGGTTTTTGGGGGGATGAATCAGCATGCATCTTACTTATTCCTGATTAGCCTGTGTCTTTCTAGACATATATTCCAGTTACCAAAATGTTGCTTCACCCATTTATAAGCTTAAGAATAAAGTTTAAGAGCTGTCATAGCTTCTCTATCAGACAATACTGCCGAAAATTATGACTAGGTAATTGGACAGTTTCTTTAACAACTTCAAATTCCCAGATTTACAACGAACTGAGCTCTGACAGTTGATATGGAGCTATCATGCACCTGCTTCATGAACGTTATCTCAAACTGTGTTTGAGAAATGCTTTGCAGGAGATTTAGATAAAATTTACTGAGCATTCAATTCATACTTCTCATATGCAGAGCAGGAAAGCCACTGAGTCCTGGGTTCCAGTCCCAGTTTCAAATTGTGTAGGCGAACACCCCACCACCAGAGAAAGAAAAAGAAAAAAAAGCCCAAAAGTAAGAAAAAATGCTATATCAAAACATTTGTAAATAGAACATGCACAGAAGCATTCATCAGCTTTTAGGTTTCTCCTTAAGTTCTTCTCAAATACCATGTTTGGACTTAGTGTGGTACCAGCAGAAAGAAGGATTTCCTTTTTTTCCTCCCCCCCCCCCCCCTTTGGATACTTATGCTTGTAAAATATACTGGACAGCACAGAAATAATTAGGGACATGCAGAGATAATACAAAGAAAGAAGGATGAAAGATGCCACAGTTCCTTAGATTAACAAGGATCTCCATAGTAACCACATTATCTAAGGCATTTAATACTTGTGTTGTTACTTCTTACTCCTCTGAAGCCTAAGAGATCAGGTGAAATTTATTTGACCATGTAGAATTTACTATGATTGAACCATTGATTTATCTCAGAAAGGACAAGAAATTGAAATTTAAGAAACAAGGATGCGCACATATATCTGGGAATTGTCACTGCGAAAGTGATGACTAAATATATATATAAGTTCTCGATATTCTTTGTTAAGAAGTAAAGGTGGTGTATGTTAAAGCAGAACAGACTCAAGAATTATTTTCTAAAGGCTTCTAATAAAAAGACATGGTTGAAAATTTTTGTTACATGTTCAGGTTAAGTATATTGGTAAACAAGGGGAATGGCAAGAGAGGACTTGAAGGATGAAGGTACAGATCTTGTCAAAATAGCACTAAGCTAGCTGAGATAGACTGATGAAAAATTGCTGGTAGTTGATTTTCTCGTGCGGTTTGCCTTGACCTCCAATATCTCTTTTCTGTAGAACTTGTTGTTTTCTGCAGGGAGCAGTTGCTATATCCTGAAATGATGCAGAATGCTGTCCTTGTATGTTTTCACAATTTTGTATTTGTGGCATATATTGATATTTGTTCACAGATTAAACAGTTTTATCTCTGTTTTGGAGGTATATTTCTTACACACCTTTAGTGAACAATTATAGTACACTGGGGATTTGGGAAAAATAATCACAGAACGTGAGATCCTGTCACTTGCCTTCAGTGCCTGCGTGGGATCCACGTTGCAGCAGCCTCGTCACACTAGGGAACGGGTGCATTCCTGTGTCTTACCACTTAACTGCTTGTTTGTTTTATATCTTTTTCTCAATAACTGCTCCTGTAAGGGTTGTCGACAGGAGCTTATCTCTGGTTTGGTTACCTTGTCGTTTTGTGGTGCTGCTGGGACAGTGGTGCTTCTCTGATGGGTGAAACATGCAGGCATATTGCCCCCTTTTATTTTTCCCCTGGAACAGTGAGTTAAAGTGTACCACTTCACTGAGAGAAACTCTGAGTGAGCGAGATTTGCCACTTGGCTTTTGGATAGAGTTTCACATGTCAGTGCTGCTAATTATCACCTTATGCCTGGATCACCAGCAAAATACAGTCAAAGCAAAAAGATTTAGCAGAGTTACTGTAAACCAGAACGTATTCTCCTTTGATTTTGTCTGCTTTCTTAGTCACGCATACCCAGCACCTTATTAACTCTTATGTAAGAGATAATCTTCACATTAGTAGTTTAAAATATAATCTGAAGTGAAATCGGTTACAGTGCTGCGCAGAAGAGGTAAATGCGCGGAGCTGCTCAGCTCTCCTGCCTGCGTATGGAGGAGAGGCTGGCGATGCCTTGGTGGCCAAAAGGTTGCGATCGGGGTACAAGGAGATGAGTCTACCCGGATGCATCTGCTAGCACAGCTCATCATCTACAGAAATATCCCCTAGAGAAATGGGCAAGTTCTGTGGGCAAAGATTTCACTTCTGTTGCCTTGTGGCTCTTTCTTGCCACTCTGAAATCTACCAAGGCATTTTCTTTCCCTCGGTGGAGAATAAAGCACGTTTGCACTGTAGTTAGCAGTTGTTGCTAGGTAGGATGTGGCTTGTAGCTAGGTAAGTGCTGCTAGTAAAGAGCAGTCAGTTGTAGAGGTTTTATTCTGTGTTTTATGATTATTTGCCCTTTTTTGTTGCTTTTGCTATTTGCATATGCCTAATGCTACATTATTCTTTGGTATTACACACCCTACTCTGTATTTGCTTTTTTGCACTTAGTGTTTTATTCTTTATTTAAGAATTGTATTAGAATGTGCAGGTGGTATTTAATATTTGTTAGTATCAATATAGTCTAACCCTATGAGTGCATAGGGGCCTTTCACTGGTTTTAATTTGCACACATTTCACGAGTCCATGGTGAAAGATACTTTGGCTAAGAGCAATTTGCTTCTAGAATTTTTCATGATGATAGCATGTGCCCTGTGCTCTAAGAATGTTGGTTTCTCTGCCTTAGACAGTGCCATAAGTTAGGTAATTGCCGAAGATGTCAATGATATCCATAGGAGGAAGTCACAGAATCTTTCCCTGTCTCCATGTGTTTGTTCCTGTGCTGTCCTGCTGCTTCTGGATCTTCATTTCTGCCCGTTTAGGGAAATGCAGAAGTTCAAGTGGTGCCTGCCCTAGGTAGCGCTTGTCCGCAGGGCCAGCAGTGAGCTCACCCCCAGGTTACAGCGATGCTGCTTCTCAAAGCTGCAGCCCCGGGGCAGGTTACCTGATAGCCCCTGAGATGGCTTTTCCCCGGGGACCCAGCCTCTCCCACACAAAGCACTGTGTGATGCCTTTGAAATCTAAGTACTCAAAGGCCACCCATTTATTCCAGCCTAGCTGTCAAGGCCCAGGTAAGTTTTGTAGCGTTTTAATTAAAGGTACATGTCTGAGGAAGCCCAGCAAAAGCACTCTCTTAATTAACTGCCTTTGGTTCGCCACTCTGTCAGCTGCTGCCGGGTTTCTCTAGGTGGATGATTTAGCAGAAGAGACTAGCTCATTGACATGTTTTTTATTAGGGTATCTACTGGGCCTCTCCAGATGTGTTGCGCCTTAAGCAGAACTACCGAAGGAAGGCAAAGCAGTGCATGTAGATATATGTGACACTTTGAATTTTGTCCCAAGATGATGTTTCAACTACTGAATGTGCAAATCAAAATAAATAGATAAATATCTCCATACAACACGGTCACCTTCTGTCATTCTGCAGTCTTCTATAAGTGATTCCTGAAAAGGCATTTTTTATTTTTTTAACCTACAACTATATTTTTAAGAGTCTGCTTATTGTAGGGCATGTTCATGGTCTGTTGAAACTTCAGACTGTAAAAGGCAGTGGATAATGGTCTTTAATGGAATTGGGAAAAATATGTAATAGCCCCATATGAAAGGTCACTAAATAGTAGGGCTGTTTTCTGGAACATGTGTTAATTATCCCAATTTCAGTGGGGGCAACAGGCAGCTGTGAAAAAGATCAACTCTTATTGCCTGCACTGTTATTTTCTGTTCTATGGTAAAAGTTAAATTCATTCTTTATACCTAAATTAATATTTTATGTCAAAGCTTGAGGAAGAAAGAAAGGGCTTGGGGAGAGGAGATGAAGTTTATATGTATAATTGAAAGCTGCACTGTAAAGGATGTTTTGGTTAATGCCAGTTACCATGGTAACTTGCAAATAATTATGCAGTTAAAAATACAGAACTTTTTGAAGCCTTCTTCTGGGCAGATAAGTGTCCGTCGGTTAATTACCATTAGCTTTGTAAGAAGTAAATCATCATACTTCATCTTCCAAATTCAAGCTAGTCTACATATTTTATGTCCATGCATACTGCACTTATTGGCTTCACTAAGATTAGATTTCAAGTTAGATAATTCTGTTTCTCTAGAATAATTTTATTAGTTCACCAACATAGTTTATTCTTACCTCCCAAATTTTACTGTAAGCCATGGATGCCTTTAGAGAAACAGACTTTGTTTCTTAACTAGCGTCTATTACCCATTTAAGAATTTTTCTCTTAGTGCCTTTTTATTATCTATTTTATTATTAAAATCACTTAGATCATGGAAACCAAGATGAAGAAAACATCTTGGCCTGCCTTAGGTTGG